>JARVJO010000186.1:9383198-9393842 GCA_031762555.1 Cynodonichthys magdalenae | reverse complement strand
CTCGTACGTAATTGGTTTCAGATGGGACTTAATATGGCCAACCCTCCGCGGGTACGCGCAAACTGAGTGTGTAGGGATAAGGGCGAGTGAGTAGCCACCGATTGGGAAAGGCCACTGATGACAAACTGAGAAGGTAAATCATCTGTTTGAATCAGGGACAAATCTAAAACTTGCAGGAGACCGGCCCTCAATGACCGGAGTTGGACATGTCTGATTTAGGAGTATTTCTATGCACACCTAAGAAATAAAAAAAAAGAAAACTAATGTATATTTCCATAACATTTATCCTTCTTCATCTGCAGAAACTTTCTCTCTGATTTGAGCAACGACTCCGTTCTGCTGCTGCTCAACGAAGCTGTTGGCCAATTAGCACTCAGCTCTGACTCTGCAGTGGGCGGGGCCTCCATCAGACTGATGCTTCTCATGGCTGAGCAGTTGGGGCTCCGCCTCCAGCCACTCCTGCTCAAATTCAAAGGTCAGAGGTCACGAGTGTAAACCTGCAGCAGGTGAAACTGTGTGATTAAAAGATCATAGATGACCTTAAGTCCCTGCAGGTTTAGACAGTTTGCTGGAGAAGGACTGGAGGGGGCAGGGCTTCGACCAGGAGTTGGATCTGCTGATTGGGATCGTCCAATCAGACAAGAGTGAGAGCAGCCAGATGGAGGTTCGTTGACAGATTTTTACCTTTACAAAACTTTATTCTTAACTTGGTAAAGAACAAAATCAAACCTGCTTTAAAAGGTCTGATGATACATTTAATAATGATAATAATCAAAAAACATTTCAAGTGTTTTTAAACGACCAAGGGTTTATTTAGCTAAACTACATAAGTATTTTAAAGAAAATAACCTGTCGAAAATATTTATTATTTGCCGTGTCGGTGTTTGAAGATGAGTTCTGAGCATGCGCAAGCGGCGTGCGTGATCCAAGCAGCCTGGAGGTCGTATCAAACCCGACGCAGAGTGAAGAGTCTGAACAGAGCTGCCAGCACTTTGCAGAGGAGATACAGGTAATAACTTCCTGCTCGGAACACACTCCAGGCGCTGCATGTGGGTTGCAGCAGAGGTTCAAAGCTCCTGCCTTGCTAAAGTTGATAACATTTTGCTACAAAAGTGTTTTAAATGAACTAAAACCAAAAATGAGCTTTTGTTTATTTTTTAGTCAGCTCAGTTGAAACTTACTCTGATTCCAAAACGAGACAAAGAGTAGTCTTTTTTTAAATTATCTTATTTTAATTCTGAAAGGAAATCCACTAATACATTGTCTTTTTTGTGTTTGTGTGTCCATTTTTGTGTATGTCAGGGCTCGGAGAAGGAAGCAGCAGGAGCAGAGGGATGCGCAGCATTGGGAGGAGGAGCTCAGGTATCAGGTAAATGTTAATGATAAAAAAAAAAGTTTATTTTGTCTCTAAATGAAAAGGGAGTTTATTTTGTTTGTATGAGATCTTATTGTCAAACATATTCACTTGTTAATCTGTCAAATTTAACTCCACGAAAACACAATGGAAACATTAGAAAACATCAAGCATTTATGGCAGGCTGTTGTATCATTTAAGCAACACTTTGAAAACTACTGTGGCAAGCCATTATTAAAGGTATGCTTAATGCCTGATATCAGACTTTTTTATCACACAAGGTACTCTGTTGGCTGAGTAGTTGGAGTGTTTTACCTTTTTTCTACTGTATTTATCTTGTTAGTAAATTATCTTCTTACGTTCAGCTCCATCAGAACATTCCGGCCATGGCTTTTGGTATTTCAGCTATTTATACTTTTTTTTGCTATTTCACTTTTTCAGCCACATTTTTCCAATTGAAAATGAATGGAGCAGTTTTTAGCATCCTTAAAATCCTTCAAAATGTTTCTAAATCTTTACAGAACTTTACCCCTTTTGTTCTGCTTCTGTTTTTTAACTTCCTTGTGCTAATTTCACCTTCTTTTTTGTGTTTTAGGCAGTTTGTTTTTCTTTTCTTGCAGGCAGATCTGTTTTTTTGGACTTGAATGCAAGTCCTTTTTTTTAGGAATGCAACACAAAAGCAGCAAACTGTTAATTTAATAAAGTAGTTATAATACAAACACTGAACTTGATGTTGTGTAAAGTGTTCAGGTCTTTAATTCAGTCAAAAGTATTGTTTTATAGAAGTACTTCTTTAAGGAAGGAACTACTAGAATAATGAGAAATATTTTTGAAGTCATTACTTTGATGTCAACCATGCATTTCAGAATTATTTAGGACATCAGTTTAAATTACACCTCCACCCCAAAAACAAACAAAAATCAACATTCAGTCAAAACATTTTAGGTCAGAAATCCATATGAAACCATTTCAGTATGTTTTTTCCGTGCCACACATCAGCAAGTTATTTTCATATAAACTGAATTAATCTGAAGTGAGTTTGTGAAATGTGTTGTAGGTGTGTGTGAGGCGGCAGCAGGCCAGGAGGCAGTTCCACCAGAAACAGAGACAACTGCTACAGCTGCTTCCTCCTGGTAAAAATATATTCCATCTGGGGCGGCTGTGGTTAACGGAGTCGTCCTCTAATCTGAGAGTTGGTGGTTCAATTCCCCCACTATTTAGTCACATGTCGAAGTGTCCCTGGGCAGGACACTGAACCCCCTGAACAGTATATATATAAAAACCATGGATGACCAAAGGATTAAGGAATGCTTGTAAAAAAAGAATCACTTGTATTCATGCTTCTTAAAACTGAGGAAAAAAGAAGAGGAAGAGAAACACAAGAAATATAAAAACAAGTTAGTATGGATTGCAAGAAATCTTGCTGACAAAAGATCAAAAGACTGGCTGGCTAAGGTAATCCCTCTCTATATGTATGGTGAGAAATATATGTTTTTCAAATTATAGACCAATATCCAGTTTTTAAACATTTTCGAAAAAATATTTGTGACCAGATTAGCTCAATTTATATATAAACAAAATATTTTAAAATACTTGAAAAAAGAACTAAGTAAAAATACCTTAACATAAAATGACTTTGGTAAAAATATATTTCACTGATGAGAAATGTACTTAAGTTAAAGCCATAAAACTGTTTATAAAATTGGGGGGGGGGGGAGAGTACTTTTACACACTCTAAGAAATAAACTGTAGCTGTACCTTTAACAGTCTTTGTTCCACCGGTGAGCAAAAATGGTGACGTTTCCTTCTTTAAACGTTTCCAGACTCTATCGGGGGCTTTTACTTTGAGTACTAGGGTATCAGACAACTTCGTCCGGTTAAACAAATATAGCGCTGTATCAAGTCCCATCAGAGTCCAAAGCGATTTACACTTCTATCATTTACCCATAATGTGTGTGTGAATACATGATGATGGTAAGCTACAATGTAGCCACAGCTGCCCTGAGCCACATTGACAGAAGCGGGGCTGCCATTCACTGGCCACCGGACCCCAACTGGCAATATGGGTGAAGTGTTTAGCCCGAGGACGCAACAACTGAGACGGCTGGAAAGTGGGATCGAACCGGCAACCCACCGGTTACAGGACAACTCCCCTAACCACTCCACCACACCAGAAAGCTCTGGCAATCTCTTAGATGGGTTTTTTTCTGTTTATGCAGCTTAAGGAGGGTGTGTTTCACCTGAAAGTCTGGACTTTTTGTCCATGTCCAATATATAACTATAACTTAAATATGTTTCAGTAAACAAGTAAAAAAACAAACTGTCTCAGTGTCTAAATACTGTAGATATGGACCTGGCTGTACAACTCCCATCATGCTGCAGTCATTTCAGGAGGAATTCATTAATGGGCATTCAGCCTTTTTCAGGAACTCATCCAGTCACTCCTGAAACGGGTTTGTTGTAGGTTTTTTTTTATTGATTTTGTGTGTGTGTGTGTATTTAGAACAGGTACAGCCGTATCTCCAGGAGTGTGAACGCCGAGCAGCTGTGGTGATTCAGAGCTTCTGGAGAGGCTTCAGAGAGAGAAGAAGCTACAAAAGCACACTTCAGCACACTCTGAAACAGAAACACACACAACAGCAAGCTGCCAGGACACTACAGAGAGCTGTAAACACACACACACACACTCACTCCTTAATTTGTCCTGCTATTTGTTAAATCACCCTTTTTCTGGCTGCTTCTCCAGGTGCGCTGCTTTCTAAAAAAGTGTCGGGCAGCAAATGCCCCACCGCTCGCACCTCTCTGGATTGGTCAGAAAGGCTTGACAGATAGCCGGAGGGTGGAGCTAAAACAACAAGTGGAGGAGTACATCTCTGCACACCGGGTGAGAGGATTTATTCTAACGAACCATCATCCCCTGCGTGTTTGTATGTCACTGATAAGGTGTGTGTGTGTATACAGTCGTCACCTGTGTCTCTTGAGGAGTGTGTGTCACTCCACGAGGAGGTGCAGCTACTTCTGCAGGCAGAGCTGCAGAAAGGAGAACAGCAACAAAGGGAGGAGCAGTGGGCGGAGACTCTGCTGGCATATACACACACACAGCTGGAGCTGCTGCAAGGTAACACATGGGTGCGCACAAGTCTTTCTGAGTTTTTTGTTTTCTTTAGCTTTGGTTGCTAAAAAAAAAAAGGAAACAAAATTGTATTTGTGACATGCAAATCTCAGTCACGTGATTGCACATTTGGATCCAGATGTTTTTTTTCCTCTCAGTGAATAATGACTGTATGGTCCACACAGATGCCCCGGCCCTGTCGGTTGTCACAGTGATGCAGGCTGAGTCCTTCCTGAGTCCGTCAGCTTCCATTGCTGCTCAAGCGCGAAATGCCCACAACGCTGTTCTACAGGCAAGCCGGCTGCCCTGGTGGAGGACTCTGGGAGAGCCAGACCCCAGCTCGGAGTCAGGCCCCGCTCATCTGCAGGAGCTAGAAGCGGAGCTTGGAGGACTTTTTATAGGAGGGTCAGCAGACACACTGAAGTCGACAGGACTGAACTGAAAACAAATTTTTCACAAAACTGACTTGAAAAACTTATTTTCTAACTTGTTTTCCTCATAACAAAAATTATTGTATTATTTCACTTTATTAGACTTGACTTTATTATCTGTAATATTTAACCATTAGAAATTTATCTGCTTGATCAGTCAGTAAATGTACCTCAGACATTATTTGAATGAATGGAAACTGTTAATCAGACATTATCATCTGTTCTTCAGATTTCCTCCATGTAAGATGCTCTGCACACCTGTAAGCCCAGACATGGGGGAAATACATATTACTGCAGGTCTCCATAAATAAGAAATAGTCATTCTGTTTATTTCAAAAGTAAACATTCAATATGTTATATATATTCTCATGAACAAACACACCCACGAAGTTCAGACCAATCACACGCTCCGAGCCGCAACATCTGCGCAGTTCTGACTGGGAGCAATGTAGAGGACAGCTGTCACCGGGGGATAGCAGCGGGAGAGCAGACGGAAGTTGCGCAATTTTTTGTCACTCAGCGGGGGGAAAAAGATGCGAGACTCGGAGTATAAACCAGGCTTAAGAGCAAGAGAGTTAGCAGTGTGCGCACCTGTGGTTTTAAAGTTTCTGGGAGGCGGAGTTTCTGCGTTAGTTAATCAAATCACAGGACTATATGTCATAAAGAGGTGGGGTTTTTAACCAATGTGCGCACAGGGTTTCATCTTTCAAAACTCAGACAAAGGAAATGTTCGTATCTACATTTAAACGTCTTTTGAATATTCACTAGAGAAGGGATTTAGTTTTATAATCATTTTGTCTCAAACAAAAATAAGATTGCACAATTAAATCCTATTAAAAATACACTTTTAGTAGACTTTTGAGAAGTCCTTCAAGACAAGACACATACAGACTTTACTGTATCTCAACTTTTAAGCAGGAGATAGTAGTGAACTGTTTATCACAGAAAGTTTTCACATGCACAGAATTTAATCAAACATTTGGAAGTTTCTTCATTTGCTAAAAATATGTCACTAAGAAAACATTACTTGGATAACAGAAAGATAACTAGTACTTTTTTGGTTAATAAGGCAGTTTAAAACATGACAAGCTGATACACAGCATAACTTAGGACTTTGCGTGTTACATGATTATAACATTACTTAGTTGTCTTCAGACACCCATCTTGGATCTGAAAGTTAAAACATTGTTAACCACCTTTCTTTTGTAGATAAAAACAGACAATCTTGATACAAAAAGAGGTTGTTTTTTTAATCGCTACAGCCAGTCACAAGCCGTGTTTCCATCAACGTTTTTTAATGCGCATTTTGAAGTATCGCATTAGAAAAGGTGAATGGAAACGGCACAATTTGAAAATACTTCTTCTAATTTGCAAAATAGTTTATACGCTCGCGGTGGTTTTTCGAAAAAGTAGTTAATGTGCAAAAGTAGAGATGGAAACACATTTGCAGAATAAGTTCTGACATAGCGAACATTTACCACACATGTTGATCAGCTGTTCCCGCTGGCTGTCTGGTACCGGTATGAGAGCGACTGCATCTGGACCCTCCTCCTCCTCCTGTCGGTGTCTCCTCAGTTATTCTCGTAACGTGAAGAGAATTGCATTTTTTTTCTACGTCTCCAGACAGCAGTAACATCGCCAAAACTAGTTGATATGACAGAATAAGTACAATTTTCCCAATAGCAACACGTTCCTGATAACTTCTCTCCATTGTCCTGGGATGTGTATCCCTGAGAGTTTGAGACTCCTACTTCCTGTTTACTACATGTGTCTGACGTATTACACTTTTGCGTACCCTGGGTGATTCGCCTCAAACCAGTTGATGGAAACACGTCTGATTTGCATTTCTTCTTCTTTTCCTTTTTGCGAAATTTTTAAAATTTGCTCATATTTCGAATTAAAATTGGATGGAAACACGGCTACAGTGAAGGAATTTTTATGAACCCCTTGAGAAAAACAGTTCTTGTGAGAGAAAACATGCCCTGAGGGGAGTTTTAGGTCCTAGAATGTAAACTGATCAGAAAGTGGCAGTTCGGACACTTTTAGGATGGGGAACTAGAGCCAAAAGATTTGGAGTTAGATGAAACAAGAGTATTCGGTGTCATCTCGTACTAATGTTCTTTCACTGATATCCATCAGCAGATGTGGGGGTTTCAGAAAGAGGTTTTGTTTTTAAAAGCCCGGGTTTTGTGAAGAGGAGGTTTTCAGGAATGCAGGAGAGTCGTAAAAAGGGTCCTTGATGATTTTAATGTGGGAATGTTTGTTGTGTTGATCACACAGATTTTTATGTGGAATAAAATCAA
This sequence comes from Cynodonichthys magdalenae, assembly GCA_031762555.1. Lineage (NCBI taxonomy): Eukaryota > Metazoa > Chordata > Actinopteri > Cyprinodontiformes > Rivulidae > Cynodonichthys > Cynodonichthys magdalenae. Next base: position 9,386,642 of record JARVJO010000186.1, on the reverse strand, counting down.
TGTGATGATCTGAAGATGGACCCTACAGAATATTGTCTAATTTTTTTTTCAAACTTGTTCTAACAATTAAGTTCTGCTGGGACACAAGTTCTGCCCCCACCCTCTTTCTGATTGGCTAGTAGGCTTATCAAGGGCTTTTAAAGTGATCCACAAGTAGTTGAAACAAGCTACCTGTATTGCTTTGACAAAATGTAAACATGCCGTCTGAACATTGACTCAAAGTTAAGTAAAACTGGAGGAATGATGCTTTCTGTGAATGAAGAGTGATAGATGACTGCTAAAATTAGCCGACAAAGCTTAAACTGATCTTGGCTAGCTAAATCCTAAAATGGTGGTATTATAGCTAAAACTAACAAAATGCTAGCTAAAATAGCAAGAGCTCAGCTAAAAGATAAAAGAAGCTTAACAATAGCTACAAGCGAAAAGTATTGCTGTGTAAATATACAAGAAGCAGAAATATGTGATCCAAAAAATAAAGGTGCTTTGTGCAATGGTTGCCGAGTTATGTTTATTGCAATAAACAAGAACGCAGAAGTTAACACAGAGCCATCAGGCCGCTTGTGTGCTAACAGGCAGTTCTTATACAGATCAGATCAGATCACTCCCAGGGAAAAAAAACAAAAGAAAAAAAAATGTGTATAGTTTTGTAACAGAAGCTAGTGCTAAAGCTTAGACACAACACCAACATCTCAAGTCAAGTTTAATTCACCCACAACAGAAAATTTATCAGATTTACTCTTATGGTAACTGGTTGGGTAAGAAATAAGCTGGTGGAGAAAGTTACTGATCAGCTGCTGGATGACTGAAAACTGGCTGGTTACCATGGTTACAGGTTCGAAAAATGCACCTCTCATTTTTTCAAAAGTAAGCAACTGTGGAACAAACATACATTTACCCACCGATTCTCAACAATCTAAGTCAAACTGTTGTTCTTGTTGGTAAATAATCCAGACGTCATGAAGTCAAATTCAGGAAAGAACATGTCTTCACTCGATAACATGGTAAATAAAACCAACCTTTTCTCTAAACTTGGGCAGTGGCTAACTTTGTTAACGATGACTCATTATTAAAACTTTTAGTTTTCTGTTTGTACTAAAACTAAATCTGCATGCTTTCTATTATTTTAGCCAATAATATTCAAATTGCATCAAGTAATTTTTTAGATTATGTTTTGCTGCTTTCAGCTAGTATTTTGCAAATTGGAACTAGCATTTTGGCTTTGAACTAGCATTTTGCTAGTTTTTGCTTTTAGCTAGCTCTTGACAACTTTTAACTTCTAATTGGCTTTTTGACATTTTAGCTTCTCTTAATCCATTTGTTGCTTAAACTATTTTTTTGAGTTTTAGATGTTTTGCTGCTTTTAGCTAGTATTTAGCTACTTTTAGCATTTAGCAAGCATTTTGCCATTGTTAACTTGGAACTATCATTTTGCCACTGTTAGCTAGGAACTAGCATTTTGCTAACGTTAGCTTTGAAGTAGCATTTGGTACTTTTTGCTTTTAGCTAGCTTTTGACTACTCTTAACTTTAGTTGGCTTTTTGAGATTTTAGCTACTCTTAAGCCATTTGTAGCTTAAACTACTCTTGGGTTTTAAAAAATGTTTTGCCACTTTTAGCATTTAGCAAACATTTTGCCACTGTTAGCTTTTATTAGCATTTTGCTACTTGTTGATTTTAGCTAGCATTTGACTAATTTTAACTTCTAGTCAGATTTTTACATTTTAGCTACTCTTAAGCCATTTGTTGCTTTAAATACTTTTGGGTTTTAGATCATTTTCTGCTGCTTTTAGCTAGTATTTTCTTACTTTTAACATTAGCAAGCTTTTTACGACTGTTAGCTTGGAAATAGCATTTTGCTACTTTTTGCTTTAAGCTAGCAGTTTGAAAATTTGCAGAGAGCTACTTAATTTGCCAAAAACATCTCAACTAACTATAAATGTTTGAATCTCTTTAATTGAACTTTGTAGTTTTTGTTATAAATTATTCAAGTCAATTACTGTTGTTTTATTAACATTAAAACATGTTGAGAATGACTCATTATCTCAGCTCAAGATTTAAGATAAAGATTAAATTTTTATCTCAGACCCTTCAGAGACTTGAAGCTGTTTTTAATCTACACTGAAAGCCCAGGAGTTAGAATATCTGGACTTTTATTGTTCAAATGAGTGATTTGTTCTGTATTTTAGTTTTGGTTTGATAAATATATTTTTATTGTCAATAATCTTAGAGTACTTGTGTCAGCTATGGTTGTTTTAAATGAGCTACAGAAATAAACTTTTTGTTGTGTTTGGTCATGAAAAGTCTCGCAGACAAGCTCTGATTGGACGGATGGACAGGATCTGTGCTGCAGTAACATCTCGCACCAACGCGGTTCTGGACAGAGTTCGTCCCATCAAACCTAGACCCTCTAGGTCTCCAAAGCCTCCAGTCAGACATTGGCCTCAAATTTCATTAAGACGATGGAGAGTCTGTCCTCTGTTAGCGGACCCTCCTGCAGATCCAGAAACATCAGAACAGATACCACTCGATAGTCTAGAATGTCTGTTCAGGGTCTTGGAGGACAACCTGCTGCCCAGAGAGGACAGTCTCAGGTCCTCAGACAGCTTCAGCTCTATTGATACTCAGACTCCCTGGGAGCTGAGAGCCACCCCCTTCATCACAACACCTGATGAGGAGCCCCCCTCTCCGACAGCATTCATCCCAACACCACCTCCACCACCCAGGAGAAGAAAGTCCCTCATCCCTGTGAGCATCCGACGCCTCCTTAAAAGACCTGGTCAGTTCTTTAACAATTTATCTCAATAAACATGATAAAATAAACCAATGTGCAGGGACACTGCCTGAGGCTTCAGAAGTAGACTGGTAGAAGTAGCGCTCAGTATTTATTAATTAATTAATTTAATTCTTAAAAACCACAAAGACCATTAAAAATCAAAGTAAATCAATTATTGAATGAAAAAGGGGCAAAAAATAAAGAAGAAAAAATTGTATCTGCCCCTATTAAAAACAACTTACTCCAAGCACTCGTGAGGTCTTATAAATTTTGATCTGCAACCCTGTGAAGAAATTTTGTAATTGATCAACTGAATGTTTGATGCAGTTTAACATTTTACACTTTCATTGCAGCTTAAAACATTAAAAGAGACAGAGTTGGTGTGTGTTATCAAAGTGTGCTTTCTGCCTGTATAAACAACCTCAAGTTAGCTACGTTCTACGTTTGACGTAAAAGGTACCACCTTCAGGGTTGTAATCAGGAAGAAATAGAAGAGTTTAGTGTTTTATAAATAATTACAGTGTTTTATAAATAATGATGATTGTATTGAGGACAGTAATGATGTTGTTCAAAATTTTAATACATTTTTTGTGAGTGTGGGACCAACATTGGCAGAAAAAATCCCTGATCCTACAACAACTGGAGCTCTGAATGAAACATTAATCAGCAGAA
>JARVJO010000186.1:9336214-9348018 GCA_031762555.1 Cynodonichthys magdalenae | reverse complement strand
TACAAAGTCTATGAAGAAAAAAAATCCACAGAAATAAGGAACATAGGATTGAAAGAATGAAGAGGTTATGATTTAACCTTTTGATGGAAATTTTGTGAGTAATTGGCTGAATATTAGATGCAGTTTTATGTTTTACACTTTGAGTTTTTAGAACTGAAGAATAAAGATTTTTAACAGTTTTCTGAGCAATTATTCTGGCTTCCAACTTTTGATCACATTTCTTTTACAATTTTACTATAAAAATTCTTTAATCTGATTAATGAATGATTTGATAGTATTTTTGCTGGGATTTTTATATGGGTCATATTTTAATCTAAAACTTGAGTGTATGCTGTTTTAATGCTTTTTGTTATAATGCTGGATTAAAATAGTTAAACCCTCAGTTTCATGTTTCATTTAATTTATAAATGAGTCTTAATAAAATCTATTACAAAGACACCAGTGATTATTACAGAGTAAACAAACCTTGACTGTCATTTTAACTGTTGTAGTTATTGTTCAAAACTTGGTGACCAAACAAGATAAGAACAAACACACACAGTATCTGCTTTAAGGAAGCTTGTTTCAGACACTCTGGAAAATTAAAATGGCAAAATATATTTTTAAATTATGACTTAGAAATTTATAATAATACATTTTCCACTAAAATCCAGCATGGATACTGAGCTCTGAATGACTTTGGTGGAATCTGCTGATAAAGTTAAAACAGACTTTTAAAAAACAGAACAGAAGCTTAAATATTGAAAAGTCATTTTGATCAACAGATTTATTTTGTTTGTGGAAAACAAACTCATTTTAAAAACAAAACCATAAACAAACAAGAAATGAAATAAAAAAAATAATGAAATGTTCATTAAAGATGATGAATTACATTTTTTAAAGTACATTTATTTTAGAAAACATCTCCAAACATACATTATTACAGTGTTAACTTCATAGCATCATGTTCTTACAACAAAAAAAACTTTTTTTAAAAATCTATAATCCTGAATTTATCAGAAAATGTTTCAGTTTTCCCCTAAAACCTGATTCAGTTTTCTATAACTTTCTCTGGCAATAAAAAAGTCAAATTACCAACAATGTGTTTAAACAGTCAGTAATATTGGTGAGAAGAGGATGTGCAGTCAAAAAGCAAAAATACTGTAACAAACAAAAAGACAAACAAAAACATAAAATGGGTTATCAGAACATTAAAAAAGGGGAGCTTCTCCTTTTTTGTTGATGGAAAAAATGTGAAACTTGAGTTTTTGAGGCTTAAAACAGAACAATGGCGCCCTCTAGTGGTGAAATTTGAACACTGCCTTTATTTTACAGCTTCCTTTCTTTAAACAGCTTTTTCCAGGCCGGCATGATGTACTCATAGATCTGTTCAATCTGTAGTACACACACACGCACACACACACAAAACAAACAAAACAACACACACATTAATACCATGTTTCACTCTAAAGCAGGTAGTGTGTGAGCCCCGTCTCGACTCACCTGTTGGGACTTTTTTACTCCATATCTGAAGAGCGTCACCTGGTGCTCACTGTTATGAAACAGGATGTCAAAGGTCACCTCACGCCCCATCATGTCCTCGATGGCAGGCTTCACCACTGTGTGGAAGTCTCGCGGCGTGTGTGTGACGTCTAGCATGTTGCTCACCTGGTTTGTTAATTCAAATTAGGTCACTTAAAACTTTTTATGGCAAATGATAAATGGCTTCAACTTATATATCGCCTTGTAAAGTCCATATTTACCCCAAGGCGCTTTACACTGCAGGCATTCACCCATTCACACACACATTCACACACTGATGGTGGTAAGCTACACTGTAGCCACAGCTGGCCTGGGGCACACTGACAAAGGAGGGGCTGTAATGCACCAGCGCCACCGGACCCTCTGACCACCATCAGTATGACATGACAGTTATGATGTGGTTTGTTCATGTTTTACCTTGTATTTGGTTCCCAGGAGCTCCAAAGGATCCAGTTTGACCTCTGCTCTCAGAGCTCGACCAAACAGTGGAATCTTAGTGTCAGAATCTGGCAAAATTATTTATCAGAACACATTCAGAGTGAATAAAACTACAAAAATAAAAAGCACAGAAGTTTGATAAGCTAAAAGCAGCAAAATGCTAACTAAAGCTATAAAGTTAAAAAGCTAACTATAAGCTAAAAGAAGCAAAATGATAGCTAAAAGCTAGATTTCGCCGAACAACAGCTACAAGCTAAAAGTAGCATAAGTAGACAAAAATGAGCCAATAGCTGAAGCTGATTTAGAAGAGAACAATGTTTTTGAAGGAACTGAAAGATCTCATTGTATTTCTATAAGGAAAATAGTTTTAATAAGGTTAAATGATTCAAAAAGTATAAAAATTGCAAAATCAAAAATGTCATAGCTCTCATTTAATGAATTATCTAAACATCTTGACAAACAACAGCTAAAATAGCATATAGTATGAAGAAGTAGTTAGAATGTAAAATGTGTGCTGAAAAATATAAATAAAACAGGAGAAAATGGTGTCGAGTCAGCACTCAGACATCAAATGGTGCAGAAGAAAAATAAGAAAAACTGGCAAATATCTGATGAAACATGACAGGCTGTATTTTTTCTGTGTCCTCGTTTTAGCCTTTTAAGTTTTAACACTTATGAACCATCTTTCACAGTGACTTAATCTAATGTTTTCATACTTTTAAGTTTCACTAAGAGGCTAACCTCTGCAGCAGGAAAACACTGACCTCGACATGTCAGGTGAGCGACGTAAGGCACGCCATCCCTCTCTCCAAAATATATCCCAAAATGAGAGAAATATTTATTCCTTGGATACTCCACGATGTCTCCTGGGAATAACTTGGGATTGGAATGTTTCTGAAGGAAGAAACCATCAGATGAGTCAGCTCTCGCTGCATTTTACAGTATAGTTTTTTTTAAACACTTTTATTACACACAGCATCAGGTTGGTGACAAATGGTAACTAAAATGTTCGCAACAGCAGAAGTTTGGCTAAAAGGTTAAATCGTTAAAATAGTGACAAAGTACACAAATAAGTTAGCATATAAAAAGCAGAATAAAAAAATACTCAACATTCAAACAATACATGTTTAAAATAAATCAGCCAAATGCTTCATACTTTGATTTCCAACAAAATGTCCAGAAAAAATATTAAAAAAACAATAGTGATTTTCCATCCTAGTTTACTTTAAGACTCAGTCACACTGTAATGTTTTTAACTACTTGTGCCGACTTGTTAAAATTTTATCAAGACTAAATTACTCATGATATAGGTTATATATACTCAATCTAATCACTAGTTATATAGTATGTATACATCCAAAAGAGTAGATTTTTGAAAACTAGAGGTAATCAGGAAAAAACTAATTTTCTCACAAAATGCTAATAATCAAACTTCTTACATCTTTTTCAAGAGGCATCGAAACAACATGGAATTAATAAATATACTCACCATACCCATGACTTTACTGTGATGTTGTTTTCTTGTTTCTGAAAATAAATTCACATCAGTCACACAGGAACCCCCACCCCCACCCCCTGCTTTACATACAGGGGTGCAACAATAATGTTCATCAGTCTGTCACCGCCTCGCTCCACCGCCTCCATCCCTGATCTTCAGAAACTCTCTGTTCACTTTTCTGAACTTTTGCTTGGGGCCAAACTCGCGGCTTAGAGTTGAGTTTTGGTTCAGTTCAGTGATTACTTTGTTTCACCCCCTTTCTCAATAAAGAGCCATAAATTCCCCTGCCCTCCTCTGTGTTCTCGATCCACCACCTCTGGGTGTGTGCGCAGGTGTTTCCTAAACAGAGAGTATGAAAGAGGAAGCAGCTTCTTTTTTTATTTAAATTAGAGATAAGAAGTAGAAAAGAATGATAAGACAACAAGATGGTTTCATTAACGTTCTGATAAATGAGCAGTGAGTGAGCAGCTGAGATAGTTTCAGTGCTAACATATATACTCAGATAAAAAACAGTTGAAGTAGAGGGTTCAAACAGGCTTTTTTATTGCAGGAACTTAAAGAAGCCAATTCGATCTTTCACTCCCTGTTTGTGGTGTTTATTCAGAACTATTTGTTCAGTAACTCCTATAATCCAGAAGAAAAACAATCTGATCTGTAACCAACCTTATATCCCCAAGTCATACAGTAGACTTGATCACTTATGTAGCTCAAAACGTTGTTCTCTTGATGACACTGCAGCCTTAACTTCAGAAGACCTTTGACAAATAATTTTGTAAAAAAAAAACTCCCCTCATTCAGGTGTTATACTTAGAAAATGCAAGAATAATTCACTTCCATTTTGTTTATCAATATAACACCGAGTCGCATTTCTTACATTTGGGTAGCCCTCTGGTCGTGTAAACCACAAATTGTGGCCCCTTCCATCATTTAAAGGGGACCTAATATGCAAAGTTCACTTTTTTCATTTTTATTTTTTTTACTTACATTTGGGTCTGTACTGCTTCTAAAAACAGCCCAAGCACCAATAAAATGCACCCTGAGGTATTTTTACTATAAATAAATGTAATTTTTTGTGTCTTGAAATGAACTGTTTTCAAACACCAACAGTTTGTGATGTCACAAAGCGTACACCAACCCACCCCAGCCTGAGCCCAGCCCCTCACCTGGCAACCCAAGGTGGAGCTCCACCCACTTCTTCACAGGAGGAAAGTTTGTTCTGCTGTTTTTACAAGTCAGGGAGAACAGAGATACCTGGATTCATTTTGTTTTTGATTTGATGGCAATGTTCTAGTAATATTGCCAAAGAAAGTTGTAGTTTGTGAAAATAATAACACTGGGTCCTTGTGAACCGGCGACCGCTGTTTGGCTCCAGCGCAAACCACATTTCCACCCGGCCCTCGGGAAGCAGCGACAGACGCGTTGGCCTCCCCGGCACCAAGGCGCCTGACTTCGGTGGATGTACTGTGCTCAGTCTGTTTACTACTGTTATGTCATCATTGTGCAACTGTTTGTAGCAGACATTTTTACGTCTCTGAAATGCTAATATAAACTCCATGTAAGGAAGGCGGAGCTAACGTAAACAAAAGTTTGGCAGGGCGTTGCTAACATTAACTTATTTCCATAAACAGCTTGTTCTGAAGAGAGTTCAGAACAGGCAGAACTGACCAGGTGAAGTCTCATATGAAAGTGATTTTGTGTATTAAATCTAATGAACATGTTTTATAGATGTATCCTAACTTGTTCAATGAACCCATATTAGGTTCTCTTTAAGTTGCCCATCCCAGATTTGATCAGTGTATTGATGTGGATCAATGTATTGTTACCAACCTACTCCAATCAAGGTGTAATGAAGTTCTTCATTACTGGGATTATTTTTATTCATGGAACTTTGCTAGCACTTTAGAAGCACTCTTGCACTTCATTAAAGCACTTTAAGCATCGATATCCACATCAATAACCAGTTGCACACAAGAAATTTTAACTATTGAATATTTATTGAATATTTTAATAATTAGAATGTAGCTTTTTGTTCCAGGCCCTGCACAGCTGCTCCTCATTGGGGAGTGGGATCGTTGTCTGTGAGGAAATAATCGTTACTCAGAGCCCTGTTTAGTGAAACTTAAGCATATGTTTGTGTGAAGTCTATTGGTGAAAGTCTAAGTGCTTGGAGATGACAAAATGTAAATACTCACCTGTCTTTTCTGTGCCCAACACCTTCATTACACAAGGTTAATGGATTTAAATGCTTTTCTGGCAAGATAGTTTTTTATGCTTGCTTTGAGGAGGACTGGATAAGAAGGCACCTCATCCCTCATTTAAATGAATTAGCAAAGATGAAGCTGCACTCTAGTGGATGTTTTGTCTATTTTCGCATATTTTAATATTTTTTATTTACATCCCTTTGCATGTTTAAAAAAATTCACAGTTAATTGCTAAACACTTTTTTAAACAAAGACACGGAGTCAACAAATGTGACATTTAAATGTTCCTGCCACACATATTCATGGAAAATTGTTTAAGATGAGAAAGCAGATTAATATACATGATTAATCTTTAAAAAAAGAACAGAAAAACAATATTAAAGCAGACTTGTGTGTAACACTTAATACAGCTGTGTTTTACCCACTTCATTTGCTAAAATTGACTTTTACCCCAGATTTTAAATACATAAATAATGTTTAATATTAGACAGAAGTGACAGTTTAACGGTAAGAAAAAAAACATTGCAAATTTATAAAACTATGTATGAATACAAAGTTATAAAAATAAAGTCACAAACAAAAACTTTGAGCAATTTGAGAAAAATAATTTTCAGATTGGTTTCAAGTGTTGAACAGAAACAAAACCAAGTTTGTATTTTAAGGAGAAACAAATAAATACCTCGACACCAATAAAATCAAAAATGATCACAATTCAGAAGGCATTTCTTTTTTCATGTAGAATTACAGTTGTGTTTAAGCCAACATGTTAAAGAATTATTTCAGTTTGTAACTAGTTGTCCACAAAGATAAAAACATGTCTTCATATTTTTTCACTTTCATTGAAGCTTTCTTGAACTCGAGGTAGAAACAAACAAAAACTCAAAAATAAACACTTTATTTAAAAAAAAAAAGGCTTCAGTGACCTCAAACATTATCTATTGTTAAAGTTTACATTGGATTTATTTTTCCCTGAACTGGAGGTGATGCACTGTCATCACTTCCAGGTTGAGTATAAACGTTCAACACAGCTCAGTTAATCTCAGCCAATAAAACAGAAAGAAAGAACTCAGACAGCAGAGAACAAAGCTGCACAGAAACCCTGCAGACAAACTGAAAAACATGTCCAAAACTAAAAATATAAAACTTTAATCAAATCTATTTAAAGCTGGTGAGATGATGCACTCACATGTAGAAAATATAAATCATCTGTAGAAAATACACAGACTTTAACACATTCAGACCACAGAGGGAGAATAGAGCTAATCTCTGAGCAATAATAATTCTCTCATACACACCCTATGTTTCTCTATCCTTGTGGGGACTTTCCATTGACTTCCATTCATTTACTGGTCATTTCTAGTTTAACCCTGACCCCTTACTCTAAAGTTAACCACTCCAGTACCTACCTGAATCTAGCATAAACTTAATTCACACCTTGGTCCTAAACCTAAACCCCCTCCACCCAAAATCAGCCTCCAAAGTTGTGCATTTTCCTGAAAAATCGTCCCCACCAAGTAGCAAAAACATGTGCACACACCCACATTATTGCCTTGTTAATGTAAATCCAGTGCAACATTACAATCATTTTGTCTGCTAAAGGCACATTAGTTTACCTCCAATCTGAGCTGGATGTTTGGATGGGCAGTATGGCAAGAATATCCCAACACATTTTTTTGTTTTGTTTTGTTCTTTTAACTATTAATTCACTATTTTTTGGAAGTTACAAAACATTGCAACCCAACATTTGTTTAGCCTCATAAAAAGAAAGCATGGTACATTAAAAACATTTCAAATCAGTGAGTGTCTGCTGAATGCTGATTCAGCAATATTGTTTAACATTTTTTATTTTTCCATGTTTCTGAAATATCCTACTTCTGTTTCGTTTGTGCTTATTTTGGATGTTCACACATCAAAACATTCCACTCAGTCAGGATATGATTTTTGTTTCTTGTAACTTATATATTTTAAAAAATATTTACAGTTATTTTTCATACAGAAATACATCGACAGCACTGGGCCACCCTCCCAACCAGTCCTGCCTTTTAGAATCCTTTTCGCTACCATTCTGCTTCTTTTTCAACTTATTACATTTCTGTTCCAGGAAAGGCCATTTCTGTGGTTTCTATTGATTTATCATTTATAAGAACATTACATCTCTGCTGTTCTGCTCTTTGTAAAGAAATGTTGAACCATTTACATAGAAACAATTGCACTTTCTGCTAAATCCAGTGTGAAATCATGAGCTGAATGATCTTGCTAAAACTTTATAAATGAAACAAGCATGACTGACTTGGTTTTCTGCCTAACAAAAGCTGAGCAAGTAAAAAATCTTTGGCACCGACTGAAGTTTGTTGTGGTTGGTTGATCGACGTGTCTCTAAGGCACATTAACCCTCAGAAGATCCTTTAACTCAATAACCATTGAAAACACAACTTTTTCTTTTTTTTTTTTTACATTTTCACAATAAACTAGTCAATCTTTTAGAGCTTAACTCTAAAAATAAAAACACCACATTTATATGACTTTAAAAATTGTAATTCTTAAATCCCTTCACATTTCAGGTTTTTTTTTTTATTGATTTATGGCAATTTTGAAAAATAAAATAACATAAATTAAAAAGTAAAATTTTCTGTGTTAGTAAACACAAAATGAATTTAAAAAAAAAATCCAGTCTGGGGTTTTGTGAAGCCCCTCCAGCCCCTCCAAAGAATCCAGATCCAGCAGCCGAAAATGATCTCATGTTTTTGGCTAAACTCGTTCAACATGTTTTTTAATTATTTATTCTTCATTACTATATTTTTTTTTCTCAACATCAGTTTCTCCTTTGTTTTTTGCTACGACCGACCCAGATATATAATGGAGCTGTTGGTGTTTAGTTGCGCACAACGTAAGTGTGTTTTTGATCTTTATATTCAAACTAAAACCACCATCAGACTAATTTCTTCTGACAAAATAAAACAAAATTTGAAGGATTTTTACACACAATAAACACAATTGTGTTTATCGACTGCACCACAAAAATAAACTCAGGAACAAAAATAACTGAGTGGATTATTTTTCCTCTAAGACCTTCTGAAGGTTAAGCGAACGATGACAGATATGTTCTCTGGAAAGGATCGTCAACATCTTCTAATCTTCCACCTTCTAACCCTGTCTGATGGCCCACCTGCAGCTGAAGTGAGTGTGTTCACTACACACACACCAGTGCAGATGTAGGACTTTTGGCTGTTTCCCTTAAAACTATAAATAATAGACTGTTTCTCAAACACACACCACACACACTCAGTAGATCTAATGTTCCTCCGGTCCAGGACTCGGCCTCTGAAGAGCCTCCTGACCCCAGCTCAGCCCATTGATGGAGGCGGGTTTGTCCCAGCTGTTCATGTCGTGCCCGTGCTTCCTCTGGTGGCGTTTGTAGTTGTCCCAGTGGCCCGTGGTGTAGCCACACTCAGCGCAGGTGTACGGTTTCTCACCCGTGTGCCTCAGCATGTGCCTCTTCAGGTTCATGCTCTGGTTGCAGGAGTAGCCGCAGACGCCACACTGGAAAGGCTTGGCACCTGAGTGGATGCGCTCGTGGCGCCGCAGGTTGGCCAGGTTACCGCACGCGTAGCTGCATGCTAAACACTGGTAAGGTTTCTCACCCGTGTGCACGCGTGTGTGGCGCTTAAGGTTATCGAGGTGGGACGAGGTGTAGGAGCAGTGTGGGCAGCTGTGCGGTTTCTCCTGGGAGTGGGTGTGGGAGTGACGGGACAGGTGGTTGGGGTAGTGGGACAGGAAGGGGCAGTGAGGGCAGCGGTACAGCTTGGTGCCACGCTGACCCCGCCTGGACCCCCGGGGAGCCATCGAGCTGCAGGAAGACCTCGATACATCTTTGGGCAGCAAGTCCAACGAGCAGCGGCGACATACCTGAAAACACAAAGATTTGGTGAAGGTGGTCTTTGATGATTCTCTAATTTTACTTAACCCAAGGATCTGAGTACTTTGTACAAAACAATTAATAATAATAATAATCCACAAGCAAAGTGATAAAATGTGAGACATTTACAGAAACAGCTGATAATTTTTGACTGTCAGAATGATAGTTGAACCTGTTGATGGACAGGAACAACTGCAATAACTGACAGTCTAAATAAAAGTTATTACCAATAATAGACAAAGCAACAAAACAAAAAACATGCTAAACTGTGCATCAAACCTTTGACTTTTGGTAAAACAACTTCAAAAAACTAAAATATAATATACATGTAAACACCAATAATTAAACTCCTCAGAAAACATTATCACAGTATACAAATACATTTATACAGCTAATCCTTTAAAAATGTTTTAGAAGCTTTCAGTTAAAAAATATTCATAAACGCCTTTAGTGTTTCATAATAATTAAACTCCATATTTATTATTTATTAACTTCAAATTAAGTTCATCTGAAGGTTGTTTTAGTTTTTCATAATAAAACTGGATGTAACCCAGATTGAAATGAAATTAAAATCTCCAAAAAGAACCTATTACCTTCTCTACACCTCTCTAAACACACTGTCACACTAAGATGTTTTAGACAACAGATAAAAAACATCAATTAGAAGCCTCTTTTGGACGTGATCATGCTGTGTTGCTAACGACTTGAAATATTATTATTAACCTTTATTTAACCAGACAAACCCCACTGAGATCACAGATCTCTTTTGCAAGTGAGGCCTGGGGCCAGAAGGCAACCTATTGTTTTTGGTCTATGGGAGGAAACCGGAGTACCCAGAGCAAACCCACGCAAGCACGAGGAGAACATGCAAACTCCACACAGAAAGACCCCGAGTCCAAACTGAGGATCAAACCCAGGACGTTCTTGCTGTGAGGCATCGATGCTAACCACTGAGCCATTGTGCTGCCCTGAAATAAGCTCTGACAAGCTTATAGCAACATTAGTGTAACTTCTGTGTGTTGGAGCAAACAGTGATGACAGCATCATTTTTACACAAGCTTCAGGCCTGTTCCAGGTAATTTAAATATATGTCTACTAGGGGTGCAACAATACATGTATCTGTATCGAACTATGCTTTAGGTTCAATACATTCTTGTATGGAACAATACAGATTTTTAAAATTTATTTTATCAACTTGTCTTCTGAAGATGCTCTGTGTTGAAGGATCAGTGGATCTGTGTTCTGCTCCACCTAGGCTGCACTGTGGAGCGCAGATCCACTGAGAAACTTGCTGTTTCAGCAACATTTCATTCAAAAACTGTTTTGAGGTTAAACAAATGTTCAAAATTAATTCAAATAATCTACAAGTTAAGAAGGGCATGGAAATTGCTTTTTTTTGTATTGAAAAAATATAGAACCGGGAGACTAAAGTATCGAACCGAACCGAATCGTGAATTTTCTGTATCGTTGCACCCCTAATGTCTACATATGTATGTATACCTGTTGTATGGACTGTCCGTAAATTACAGATTTTCCCTCATTTTGCAGTTATACAGATGTAAATGGTAAATGGACTGTACTTATATAGCACCTTTCTATCCAACCAGGATACTCAAAGCGCTTTACACTACAATCTGTGTCCTCATTTACCCATTCACACAGCACTCTATTATGTCTCTGCAAAGCTAACATGTACAATCATCTATGGAGACTGATGGGACACATCAGAGGCATCAGGGGTGAAGTGTCTTGCCCAAGGACACAACAACTGCAACAGCTGGAACGGGGGATTGAACCGGTGACCTACTGGTTCCAGAACGACCCCCCCTAACCACGCTGCCACAGCTGCCCCGATGTAAAGGGCAATCTCACGTATTTTAAAAATAACTCAGCTTCAAGTTTAGTTTATGTCTCAAAGCCTGCAGGCCTAAAAAAAATAAAATAAAAAAAAAAAAACAAGGAATAAAAATTAAATGACTATACCTCCTTCCAGGACTGACTGACAGCTGTCAACATGTCAGGGAGGAAGTCAGAGAAAGGTGCTCATAACAAACAATATATTCGTCACACTGAGTTGAAAAAAAATATCAGAACAATGGGCCTCATGCAAGAAGCGTTCGTACAAACAGATTTGTTCTTAAGTTGTGGTACGTGTGATTTAGGAGAACTTATCATTCACCAATTTTCTCGTATTCTAAGATTTTTTTCAGATACGAACAAAATTCCCGTG
>JARVJO010000186.1:9289465-9302209 GCA_031762555.1 Cynodonichthys magdalenae | reverse complement strand
AGTTACGGTTTGAGTAGTTGAATTTTTTTGTTTTGTTTTATTTGATTATTTTTGTTAAAAATTTATTGAAAATAGGGACAGATATAAGATTTTTTTCCTCTTCTGCTACCTTTCATTTTATTTGATTTGCACTGTTTTGTTGTATGAAATGTGTTTTTTGTTTTTTTTTAAATGAAATAAATACATTTTTCTAAAAAAAAGAAATTGGCACCTAGGGCTGTAGGAGATCTACATGAAATTTCTCATTGACTTAAAAACTGTCATGAACCAGAAAAAAAAAAATCCAGTTTCTTGACTTTGTCTAATTAACTTACTCATCACTTGAAATTGTTTGTGTGGCAGCAGTTCAAACAGGCTGGCACTCGGACCATGCAGCGAATCACTCAAGCCATTTTAAGCAGCTTTTGCAGCCTCTGCAGCTACAGGCTGAGAAGATACGGAGCCACCAAGGGGACATCAGGGGATTTATTTATTTTTTTGCATTCCCACACAAAAGTTTAGCAAATTTGCCAAGCCAGTATAAACCTTGCAACGACTGTGCCCTCTTGCAAAAGATATTATTTTAAAAGTTGCTCATTGATGTGACGTGCGTGACTTTTGGCAAACACAGACTGAACATTTTTATATTTAAGGCCGATTTCATAACAAAACTCTATAAACCTACAACACAAGTGCAGTGTTTGTTCCATTGTTGCTGTTGTCGAGTTCGACAACGATCCCACAAACTATTGCGAGGTAACGAGAAACAAAAAAATATCACACTGTCCTCGCAGAGGGTCTGTAAGAAGAGTCTCTGTCAAATATTTATTTAAAACAAAACACAATTAATGATGAGTTTATAAAATGATTTATTGACATTAAAGCTGAAAAAATTTAGTTTAACCCTTCTGAGTTGGGAAGAAAAGAGTTCAATGAGAGGTCAGTCAGTTGTGGCCAAAATTTTCTAAAAATTTTTCTAAAATATTGTCTTGTCTCCCGGAGAAATGTCTTGTTCCACTGTAATGGCAGCACATGAGCAGAGAAAGAGAGAAGCTGAAAACGACTACATATTTCATTGTGTATTTGCGTCACACTCGATTCGTTTGATTTTCCTCCGAGTGTTTATCTGAAGTGGTATTTGTGTCTGCAGGCCAGGCTCCGGATGTTCGCTTCAACGTCAGCCTTCATTTACCCACGCGGGGTTTAAAGGCTTCGATCAGAGATGACAGATGTCAGGAACACATTTAGCAACACATTACTGTGAACGGCCCAACACAGAGCCGTGTATCTGCAGCAGATCAGAGCAAAAACACTAAAGTAGGTCTGAGAGGAAAATCCTGCTCTGACCCTGATGGAGCTCAGTCTGCCAACACTGTAAAGGACGTTAGCTGAAGACTTTTACACACAAAAAGAACCCAGGAACGGAATTTTAAATAATTTTAAATATTTAATTCCATTTGGTAGCTCAGTGTTACTAAATTAACTACAATTAAATGTTTGTCCACATTTCCAAATTACATTTATCATTATTATTAATAATAAACCATTAATATTAATGTATAAAAGTATGACTTGAGTCAAAAATTTTAATAAAAAATACAAAAACAACAGGTTTTTAACATCTGACATGTTTGTGATCATTCTTTAATATCAGCAAGTGTTCTAAAAACAGAAATGACTGGTTGAATCTGAATTTAACTGACTCTAAACCCAGTTTCAAACTGGATTACCTGAACTGGATTCATAAAAACCCAACAAGCTCCTGAGGAATATAAGCTGAGTGTTTCTCACCTCCTACTCTGCGGGAAAATGCCAAAGATGATGACCAGCAGAGCTACGACACCGACTGCCACCACCAGCACCAGAACCAGAACTTTACCTGCACAGGTAAACAAAGTTAGACCAGGCAGGTAGATCCATTCTTTCATTTTTTGAGGATTTATTTATTCTTCTTACATTGCTTTTTATTTATTCTGTTCTTTACAATATAAGACCTAGCATTCTTTGAAGAAATGCATTTCACATGGCATCTTTCATGCCAGAGTGTTTGACTAAAATAACTTCATGTTTGAACCTTTTTGTTTGGTGCATGAGCTCATGACAAAATACAAATGTTATGCTCAGAGCATGTGTTGCAAATAACTCTTAGCTACTACCACACCGAATTGCAGCAAATACTTTGCAAAGCCAACTGAATATTAGCCATACATTTTTAGCTACTGTGCTGCTACTTTGAACTTTTACCTTTAATAATTTTGCTACTTTTAAATTTTAGCTAGCCTTTTGTTATTTTCAGCTTTTACCTGTTTTGTTGCTACTTTTAGATTCTAGCTATCATTTCTGCTACTTTTACCTTTTTAAGGTGACCATGCGCTACTTTTAACTTTGATCCACAGTTTTGCTACTTTTAGCCACTTTTCACTTTTATCTAGCTTTTTCTTATTTTTTGAATGTTTGCTACCATTATGCTACTTTTAGTTTTTATCAAGCATTTGTTATCTTCAGCTCCTTGTTACCAAATCACTACTTTTATTTAACCTTTTCTTACTTTTAGCCAATTTTGTCCCATTGAACAATTCAAATCTAAAACGAGTTAACTTTTTCCTGGTAAAGTTCAGATTTATACGGACACTATATAACTATAGCAGCCCTGTATGAAAGAGCATCCCTGCTGCCATGAAAACCCTGGATGTGAGCAGTTACCTGTAGACAGTCTGTTAGGGATGCTCAGCAGCAGCGTGGAGCTCCATTCGCTCCACAGGTCTGAGTTGTGGGACTTGCATCGAACTCGGACGGCGTAGTCTCCGACCCGCAGGCCAAGCAGCTCTACATGAGGCTCGCGCAGAAGATTTTTTGGCTACAAACAAAGACAAGCAAGAAGGGACTTTAAATAGGAAGAGATATAGTACAAGTTCAGAAAATTGTTCCTTCCAGATTTCTGCTGAAAGTTGCTAGTTTACAAGTTGTTGTTTGCATGTTGTGTTTACATCTGTGTTGTTAATGTGTAAATCAATTGTCAGGTCCTGTGTGTTTCTATGGGACGCAAAGTCTAAAATGAAATGTTAAAAAATTTCACTAGAGCATTTTTAATTATTTAGCTCACTTTTTAAGTGTTAAAAAAATTCCACTAGCATTTTATTGTTATTTAGCTTAGTGTTCTTACATTTAGCTAATTTTAGCTGGAGCTGAGCTGTTAGCTTCAAACATGAAGTATTTCCTGAACCGAGTTCCAGCTGGAAACAACAGAAAACAACAGGAGAGTGATCAGCTGATGTCTGAGGCTGAAGGACAACTGGAGCAAACTGAGACACTGATGGAACACGATGTACAGATGGCTGATAAGGGGACGGCTGCAGAACCAGAACCACAGAGAGAGGAGTTAATTCAAGCTGCTGAACCGGAAGAAAAACTGGAATCAGTCTCACAAACCGAGGAACCAGAAAAGAGGTTCCTCCAACCTACAACTGGAGAACAACTGAACACCTCTTCTACTTCTCCACCAGAGGAACTCAAACCATCAACTGAGAACAGAGGATGGGATGGAGATGACATTGGGGACCCAGTGGAATGAGAGGAGTTACAAGAGTGGAAAAAGTTACAAGAGTGGTTACCCTGATGATGAATATTTTTATGTCTGGGAGGAATAAAAATTGAATTTCTGGGGTTGGGAAATGTTTAGAAATATCCTGATGTGATAAATGGCTGTTAAAACTTGTCTCTATAAAGTCTTCATAAAATTTCCTTATAGTTTTATTTGACATAGTTTATGTATGACAAAAGAGAGGGATTTGAAGGAATTTTGTAACTGATTAATAGAATGTTTGATGCAGTATTGCATTTTATACTTTCTGATCATTGCAAGTAAGGTTAATAAGACAAAGACTCGGTGTGTGTTATCAATGTGTTCTTTCTTTAGCCTAAACAAAAATGTGTTTCGTTCTGACATCTGACATAAAAGGTCACTCCAGGAGTTAACCAGGAAAAGATGTACATTATAAGGTCAATTCATTATTATAGAGGGAAGAAATTAAGTGTTTTTAGAAGTTGTTAGAGTTTTGCAGTCTCTGTCAGAGTCAGTCTGCTGGGCTGTTTGTTTTGGTTTTAGCTCAAGGCCTTACGCTGAGGCCTGTGCTGTGTACTGTATAAATTGGAGTCAGAAATGAGAATAAAGAGTTGAGAAGAAATCCATTGGATTCCTGCTTTTATTCAGACATACAATGTTTTAACAATGCAATATTTCTACAATGTCATAACATGAGCCAAGAAGAACAGCAAAGGCTGCGTTCCATTCCAAAATACCTACATGTGAACATCAACATGTAACTTAAACATTTAAGGTTTAACTTTTACATTTAGATTTAAACATTTAGATTTAGAATTTAATATTTAAATAGGTATATTCTTTAACTTTTAAATTTAACATTTGGCAAAAATTAGATAAATGTAAGAACAGAGTAAAAAACAATAAAATGTTAGTGGAAAATTTTTAACACTGAAAAAGTGAGTTAAGTAATAAAAAATATGTTATTGAATTTTTTTTCACATTTCATTTTACACTTGGTGCCTCATATGTGTTTACCTTCCAGTTGTCCGAATCGGTGAGCCGTCTGTACTGCAGCTCATACACCAGGGTGATCCAGCCACTCTGCTGGACCTCAGGCACTGGGTACGCCCAGGATAGCAGCACACTGTGGCCCATCTCATCGCCGCCAGCGTCAGTCAGCTCGTAGGTCAGGTTAACCGGAGATTCAGTCTCCACTGGCCAGTAAACAAACAAATAAACAAGATGAACAGAAGGAACAACTTCTCTTTCTGAACTGAAACTAATCCCTTGCTCACATGCTTACAATAAGTTACTGTAATGAGATAATGAGAAGAACCAGTAGGATTTAAACTCAGAAAAAACAAACAAACAGAAATATAGTGTTTGAACTGGTTTACACCATTTCCAAAATTTGACAGTTCACATAAAACACAAAAAAGTAAAAAGACCAGCTGATGGACCAATGTTTTTCAGAGGAAATTCCCCAGTGTTTACAACCAATGAGCAACCAGATTGCTCTATAAGCCACACTCTTGTGGCTTCTTCTTTGTGTGATAGAGCTTTAGCCAGCATTTTTGATTTGTGATCAGTATTTACAGACAATGATTTGTGGAAGTGTTCCTGAGCAGTGCTGTCAAAAACAAAATCAGACCTGATTTTTCTTTTGTCAAAGCAGTGGCCCCTAAGGGCCCGGAGATCACAAACATTCAATCTTAACTTTCATCCTTGACCTTTTAGCTCAGAGATTTCTCCACATTCTTGACATTTTGTGATGATTATATTATCAAAGTCTTCCCAATATTTCACTGAGTAACATTATTCTGAAATTGTCCCACAATTTCTGTTTTTCCAGACTGGTGAATCCCTGCCTGTCTGTAATTCTTAAAGAGTCTAAGTAAAAGTACAATTTTTTAATTTAAACATTTGATATGAAAGAAAAAACTCTGAACAGGATGGTTAGGCTCAGCTAAAATTGCCTAAGCTTTCATGAGGGATTTGTTTTTATGAAGAGTCGGGATGTTGTTTAGATAGACATTGGCAATTTTGTATTTCTGTGTCAAAAACACATACCAGCACAAAAAAAGAAAAAGCAAGAACACAGTCAATAAAAAAGCTATAAAACATTCTCATAAAACTACTGTCCATGTAAAAACTTCTTAACTTTCAATAAAAATGAATACGTTGGTGAGCTATCTTGTATACAGTGTCCACGTTTGTCAAAAAAGAGATCAGTTGTAAATCAAATTCTACAATTGCGCTACTCAGGGTGGCAGCATGTTACAGTAGCTCTGTTACTTTCAGTGATTTTTTTTTCTTTTCGGGCATTTGTTCCTGCCTTTTTGGGGGAAAAGTTTTGGATGTCTGATCCTTTTTGTTTTAGATTGATTTTTGCCAATAGTTTTTTTTTATATTTTGCTCTTTGTTATGATGTGGAACCATAGCAACAGGGTGGTTTACAACAGGAAGGAGCTAATTAATATAACAACATCTGAAATAATACCACAACTGAAGCCACAAATCCAAGAGGAGTTGAAAAGGAGGCGTCGTGGATGCAGAGCAGAAGCAAAGAGGCGAGAGAGAAAAAGATAGTTCAAACCATCTCTTCCATCAATCCTAATGGACAACGGGAGATCATTAGCTAACAAACTGGATGAACTTCAAGCCCCAACAAGGACTCAGCAAGAGTATAGGGAATGCAGTACTGTTTCACTGAAACATGGCTGCAGGATCATATCCCTGACTCCGTCTCTCTGCCAGGCTTCCTGACTTTAAGAGCAGCCAGTGATTTAAAGAGCAGCGGGAACAAGAAAGAAGATGGATTAGCAGCAGTACTTGTCAACAATAAATGGTGTTATCCAGGACATGTTACTGTGAAGTGTTGTCATTGCAGTCCAGACATTGAACTCTTGGCAGTAAGTTTCCATCCATATTTGGCAGCTGTTTACATTCCACCCTCAGCTGTTGCTGACAAAGCATGTGATATCGTCAGTTCCGTTGTTGCTAAGATACATACCAACACTACAATGCATTAGTGGCAATATCTGGTGATTTTAATCATGCCTCACTCTCTCTGCTACACTGCCAACGTTTCAAAAATTTGTCAGCTGCTCTACCAGAGAAAACAAGACATTGGATTTGTTTTACACAAATGTTAAGGATTCGTATATCGCTAATGCAAGATGTCCTCTGGGTAATTCAGATCACAACCTTGTTTATCTCTGCTCAGAATATAAACCACTTTTTCAGAGACAACCTGTAACTACAAGGACTGTGAGAACGTGGTCACATGAAGCTGAAGATGCCCTACAGGGTTGTTTTGAATGTACAAATTGGATTGTTTTTTGCCAGCCACATGGAGTTGATAAAAATGCCATGACTGAGTGTGACTGACTATATAAACTTCTGTGTGAACAACACCATCCCCACCAGAACAGTGAGATGCTTCCCTAATAACAAACCCTGGATCACCTGTGAGTTTAAGGAACTGTTAAACAAGAATAAAAAAGCCTTTAGGGAGCGTGACAGGTAAATATTGAGCATACAGAAGCAGCTCAAAGTCAAGATCAGAGAAAATAAGGAAGTTTATAGAAAGAAGCTGGAGAGTAAACTGCAGAGGAACAATATCAGAGATGTGTGGTCAGGGATGAAGAAGCTCACAGGCTTCAAGCAAAAGGAGAATCAAATTGATGGAAGTCTGGACAGAGCAAATGAGCTGAACACATTCTTCAACAGATTTAACTCAGGAACAAGCTCATCTCCCTCCTCTCCTGCCCCCAGGCAAACAGACATCCAACCATCCTTTGACCCACAGCTTTCCTGTCAAACCTCTGATGTTTCATCTTCAACCTCAGTCATGGACTGATCTGCTTCCACAAGTTTGTCTTCAATCAAATCAAGAGATGCTGCTGCTCTTTTTGCCTCCTCCTCCCACTTTTATGTATCTAGAAGTCAGGTAATGAGGTAGCTAGAGAGACTGAACCGGAACAAGGCTGCAGGTCCAGATGGTGTCAGCTCCAGAGTCCTGAAGTCCTGTGCAGATCAGCTCTGTGGGATTCTGCAACACATCTTAAACCTTAGCTTGACCCAATGTCCCAGTGTTGTGGAAAACATCCTGTCTGGTTCCAGTACCAAAGAAAACTCACCCATCAGCCCTCATTTACTACAGACCTGTTGCCCTGACATCCCACATCATGAAGGTCCTAGAGAGACTCCTGTTGGCCCACCTGATTAAGAAAACATCACACATCAGGACCCCCTGCAGTTTGCTTATCGCCGTGGAGTTGGAGTTGAAGACGTCATCATACACCTGCTTCAACAAACCCACTGTCATCTGGACAAAGCAGGCAGCTCTGTGAGGATCATGTTTTTTGGTTTCTCCAGTGCTTTAAACACAATTCAGCCTGATTTACTTTGTCTAAAACTCCAGAAGACTCAGGTGGAGGCCTCAAAAATCAGCTGGATCAAAGACTACCTGACAAATAGACCACAGTTTGTCAGACTAAAGGACTGTGTGTCTAACCAGGTGGTCAACAGTACAGCAGCACCACAGGGGACTTTACTCTCACCATTCCTTTTTTACCTTGTACACTTCAGACTTCCAGCACAAGTCAGACTGCTGTCATCTACAGAAATACTCAGATGACTCTGCAGAGTACAGAGAGCTGGTGGATCTTTTTGTGGCCTGGTGTGGGAACAATCATATCATCTTGAATGTGAACAAAACAAAGGAGATGATTGTAGATTTCAGGAGAAACAGTGTTTGATCAAACCCTGTTTACATCATGGGAGAAGAAGTGGAGGTGGTTGAAGAATATAAATACCTCTGTGTTCATCTGGACAACAGACTGGACTGGAGACTCAACAGTGAAGCAGTCTACAAGAAAGGACAGAACAGACTGTACTTCTTAAGGAAGCTGAGATCCTTCAATGTCTGCAGATAGATCTTCTATAAGTCTGTTGTTGAGAGCATCATCTCTTCTGCGGTCATTTGTTGGGGCAGCATCAGAGCCAGGGACATAAAAAGACTAAACAACCTGATAAAGAAGATTGGTTCTGTTCTGGGGACAACTGTGGAGCCTCTGAAAATGATGGTGCAAAGAAGGATTTTATAAAAATTCAAGAACATTGTGGACAACCCTGACCATCCTCTTCATCAGATAGAAAGAACAGACAGACAGATAGAAAAACAGTCTTCAGTTGGAGGCTTTTTCAGTTTGGTTGTAATACAGACGCTACAGAAGATTTTTCCTGCCCACA
The DNA here is from genome assembly GCA_031762555.1 of Cynodonichthys magdalenae. NCBI lineage: Eukaryota > Metazoa > Chordata > Actinopteri > Cyprinodontiformes > Rivulidae > Cynodonichthys > Cynodonichthys magdalenae. The sequence continues at coordinate 9,293,430 of JARVJO010000186.1, read as the reverse complement.
GCCATCAGCATCTACAATAACTCTTTTGTTAAATGAGTTACTACAACATTTAATTTAATTTCCACATTTAAGTCCAAGATTTCATCATGTCACTGCAACACTGATGTTTTAGTTCATTGACTTTCCATCATACTTTGAAAAGAAGCCATTCTTCATGTGCTGTCTCTGTTAGTTTTACAAATATTGAGCTAAAGCTAGATACCACATAGTGGTAGCATATATGACCCATTTCATTTAATTTCATGGCATCATTATGTGTCTCTATGCAACTGCCACCTAGCAGTAGGCAAAAGAATCAAAACAAATGACAGAAATTTGTTATTTCAAGCCTGTACATCCATAACACGATCAGATCTTCATGAAATTTGACACAGATGTTGTCCTATCTGACCTACACCAACTACCTCAACCCAAAACGTCCTTCACCCAAAACGGCTTCTGCTCAAAACAGTCTCTGTTGATCATTTTTATATTTGTACAGCATCTACAGCACAATTTCCTGGAGAGATTAGTACATATATAACATCATGTATGTGATTGTGGTTTGTTTCATTATCACTCTACTCAAATAGACTACTGAGAACAGAACTGTTTTTTGTTTTACATTAACAAAATATTTTATTTGTAATAACCATTCTAAAGTCACTTATATACCTGAATATCTTAAACAGCCACAACCCATAAGTGAGTTCTGGTGCGTGGGTACTTTGCGTATGTGCGGGTGTTGTGTCAAATAGCAGAACTGCCTAAAACTGTTTGTTTAGCGTCTTTTTTTTTTCTCTTTAGGTAAACTTTTTTGATCCATGTAATTTACCTGGTTCAGACAGCAGGGGGCTGTACATGTGGTTTAGTGGCACTGATTAGGGGCAGAGCATGTGTGCTTCTTTGTTAGAATCAATGCATGGAGAGAAGAGTAGACATGAACTGGTGAGTGAGAATCTCAGTTCTAATTAAATAAATTTATCAAACTGTTGAGATTTTTGGATTAGTCCTTTAAATTTAAGTTGGGTTTCTGGTCAGAGGTGTTTGTAGTGCAAACACATGCTGTGAATATCTAACAGACCTGTTAAAGTTTAGGTTGATCTGATGCTGCTTTAAGTTTGTTTGGTTCATGCAATGAGTGATTCTGATCCTACATATGAGTTAAAACGTTATTTTACTGTCTAAAATGTATGGTAAAAGTACTTTATTTGATTTAATAATTTAATTCTAGAGAACTGAGAAGTGATTGATCTTAATGGGATTAGGTCTGTTTCAGTTCTGAAAGAAAAATAAGTGATTATTTGAAAAAAAAAAAATTTGTTAAAAGGAGATTTGACCTATAAAAATTCCAAGTTTTAGCTTTCATTGATTGAAATGCATGTTTTAGTAAATAACTTTTTAATTTACAAAATAAGGCGAATTAAATTAAATTGATCAATTTACCAATTGTCAAGAACTATATCAATATATCAGAGGGGAAACTCTTATGAATTAATATTTTATTTCATTGAAATTCAGTTAAAAATCTTTTTCTTTGTTTTGTTTCGGCAAGGTTTTCAAACTGCTGCTGATGCTGCTGATGATGATTCTGCACTGTACATGTAATCTTTGAATTAAATTAATAAAGATAAGAGTTGAACCAATGTCTGCTACCTTCTTGATCCTCTCAAGTCGGATCATTTGTGTGGAAAGACTTGACAGTGGGGGACATAAATGCGAACTATTTGGTATCATGTTTCTTTTCTACCTTTTATTCTCTTAGTAAATGAGTTTGAAGCCTTTATTCTTCTGTACATTTCTCATTTTTGGCATTTTTCTGTTCTCCTGTTAAGGTTTTTGCATCACATTGTTGTTTCATTGTCATTTTTTTATATTTCAGGTTGATAAATTAGGTTTTGATTTCTCTTTAAAAATCAAGCTCTCCAGAGAGTAAAACTTGTTAATTAGTGTCTTTATTACACATAAAACCACATCCACCTCATGTATTTCTATCGGTTTAACAAGTAAAAACTGATAAGAATGGGATGTCTGCTCTATCTGAATGTTACCTTCAGGAACTTGACATTTGGGTAGATTTGCTCTAACATAATAAAAATGTGACCTTTCTGTGGCTCTCCTCCGCTGCAGCGAGTCCTGTTTCTTCCTGATAAGAGCAATGGCCCTGACCCACTCTGACATCTGAGAGTAACAAAAAATCACCACTGCCTGGCTGCTCTAAGCACTGATAACGCACACACGGCTCTGGTTATACACATGATGCACAGTAAAGCTCAGGAAGTACACTGATCCAACTGATCCAATCCAGCTTCTGGATAACATTTGGTTTCAAATAAATGAGATTAAGTTTTGGCAGAGGACTTTGTTGACATAACATCTGCTGTGAAATGAGATCAGGTTTAAAAGATTTTGATATTCATGCTTCCATCTGACAAATGGGTTTTAAAAACAATCACTTAGTAAAGGAACCTGTTAAACGTTACATTAAAGCAGCTGTTCAAGGACTCAAAGATAAGACTTCTGAAATAACGTTAGGTCAGCAGCTAGTGTCCCAGTTCTGTATGGAGATCCAAGGCTCAGATCTTCATGTGATTTTAAATTATCTAAACTTGATTAGCACCAACAGAACAGAGTCAAATTTAAGGAAGTTTGTTGCCAGAGGTGGCCAGTAACAGACTAAATTTACTTGAGTACTGTAGCCGCGTTTCCATTTCCAAACACGTCAATTTCGAAAAATCTTCCTTTTTTCGACAAAATTGTTTTGCGCTAGGATGAGGTGGTTTTTCGGCCATATCGAAATTGGTTTATTTCGCAAAACTGCAATGGAAACACTTTTTTCGCATTACGGGAGTCACGTTGATCAACAACCGGATGTTTCTATTGGCGAAAAAGACGACGAAGACTTGTGTTGAATCCACAGCTCTTCTGTAAAATCACGGACTACAATTTCCCAAAAATGTCGCATATGTAGCCGCTAACAAGCATAACTGGCTTGTCTCTCAAAAGCCTCAATAAGACACCGACGTCTCCTTTGATGGCTGATGATGAGCGCTAGTGCGGTGATAGCAGTATGAAGATATCTCATGTGTTTACATTCGTTTATAATGACTTATCGCGAGAACAAACGTATTCACGTGTGACTTTAATAGCATTTCTTACTTAATGGAAACACCGCAATTGCGAAAATGTGTTTTTTCGACATTAACAGAATATCAACAAAGTTTTGCGCACATTTGCAATGGAAACGCAGCTTGTGAGTAGCATTTTTTTATTATGTTCACTACATTTTAACAATAAAATCAAATTTTTTACCCTCTAAAGCAGGGGTGGGCAAACCTGGTCCTCGAGGTCCACAGCCCTGCATGTTTTACTTTTTTCCCTGCTCCAATACACCTGATTCAGAAATTGAATTACCTCTTCCAAGTTCTGCAAAAGCCTGGTAATCACCTGTTCATTCAAAGCAGGTGTGTTGGAGCAGAAAAACAAGTAGAACATGCAGGGCTGCTGCCCTTTGAGGATCAGGATTGCCCACCCCTGCTCTAAAGATTTTTGTTACTGGTTACTTCTTTTGGCTGTTTGTGTCTAGTTTGTTACTCCAACACGCTGTAAAATACACACTACACCCCTAGATTAGGTGGCAATATGCGTCTTTAAATTGGTTGCGAGGAGAAGTATACTTTTTGTTGTACTAGTGTTGCCTTAGGCAGGGCTGGACTGGGACAAAAAATTGGCCTGGGCATTTTGAGCAGAGACTGGCCCACCAGGTATTGATGGAAAGACGACGAAGCCTGTAAAAACGTGGATTAACCTGGTGTAACATATACGGACTGACACAATGTGTTGAGGTTTTAGGAGTTCACAAAGAGCTGCATTACAATAACCAGTAGTATAATGGCCAAAATACTGTTAAGTAAAAACAAACAAAAAAAATATTTAACAAATGTGATCTATTTATTTTTACTGTTTTCAAGAACAAGTGTGTGGCC
>JARVJO010000186.1:9265618-9289365 GCA_031762555.1 Cynodonichthys magdalenae | reverse complement strand
GTTCACGGAGTAAGTTTCTGGGGTAAGTTAACTCAGGATAACTGCTATCTGGCTTTCTGAAACTGAAAACCCAGGATATGCAACTAGTTACCCCAGAACTTACTCAGGATCTTCACTTATCCTGCTTTCTGAAACGGGGCCGTCATCACATACACCATGCATGATTATGTGTCCTTAAATGATGGCGCAATTCGCTGATTGGTTTAGAACTGCTCTGTGAAACAAACAGCTTGTCAAGATCTGGATCTGTTTAAAGAACCCTTCATCTATTTTGATGAATGAATGGTTGGTTAAAATTGTACAAGTGATGTAGAAATACAAAAAAGTGCTGAAAATTTGAAAACTCAAAAACAACAGAGTGAATGTAAGAATCTACACAATGTAATAATAATTACAACTGCAGCACTGATAAAAGTCCCTCCCCTATTGTGTGGATCATACCCAGCAAACACAGTCACATTTCTCCACTTTCTTACAGCCCAGCCCACCAGTTACACACAAATGAGGTGATGTATAAGCTGCACCTGCCGTGTCCTTTGACTACTGCTAGCAATGAATATTTCTTTGCTTTCTCAAAGAGTCTAAACCTTAAGCCTTATTTGCACACGATAAGCATTATCTGGTGATCAAATAAATAAATTCCCCCTCAACACCTGTTTTTTTTATGTGGTGCGGTCACACAGGTTAACTGAAGCCTGAGATTTAGCTGAAATTCACAGGCATCTCCCAGATATAATGTTAACATGCTGCGCTACGGCCACACCTCGGCGCTGTACTGCAGCCGGTGCTAACCAGCTTTATAACAGAAGGCTACAATCAGAAGAAAATCATTATTACTGCCAAGTGCAATGCATGATGTGAGCCACCATTTACATCCCATTTTGCTCCTTCTTTCCAGCCTTTCCTTTTTGATGCCATACGTTACGAGTTGATGAGGTTTTGCTTGCCCCAGGACCCAAAAGGTTTTTTAATGCACTCCAATGCAGCCACTTTTTGCCAAAAGCAAAGACAAATGCGCAGAAAACTAAAATCAGTTATATTGGTTGTTGAGGACAATTTCCCAGCTGGTATAAAAGTGTGGAAAGTGAAATATTTTTCATTTCCATTAGGTGGTGCAGTGGTAATTTAACAGCAAGGAGGTTCTATAGAACAGCTAGAGTGTGCGGAAACCATGTGACCTGTTGTAGAGGCTACACAAAGCAGAATGGGCAAGAGTCTGAATTTACCATTACTGTACATGTTGGTAACAAAAAAAAGACTGATGATGTAAAAATCATAAAAACTATTAATAATAATATTAATAAAATTATTATTAATCGCTTAGAGTGTATATAAGGTATCTAATAAGTATAAAAATGTCAGAAAGCTGTGTGTGTTGTGGATGTACCAACAGAAGAGAAGCAGGAAGATGGTCTCATTTCACAAGTAAGCAGATTTGAACTCATTTACCTACATGTGAATGTGATCTGACCAGAACTGAAGCTATAATAATCTAACAGTTTAAAATTAAAATAAACTTTTATTGTCGATGTAATCACTGGTAATAATTGAACTGGTTAACAGATATTAGCTTCTGAAGAATACATTTTATACAGAGTGTAGCACTGCTGAATCATGTTACAATTTAACATAAATGATTAAATATTTCAAGCTGATTTGTCTTCTGATTTATATATTATTTACACAGTGTAAAATAATATTGTATATCTAATAACCAATTTTAGGTTTCTGTTAGACAAACCTGACCTGTTAAGGAGATAGTTAGCCAATAGAGATGAGTTTCATCCTATAACCAGGTGCAGTGTTGACTGGTAAATATGTATTATTATTATTATTATTATTATTATTATTATTATTATTACTACCATTATGACAGAAGTGTGGACTTGGACCAGGAAGTTGTTTGTTTTTAGTAGGATACTTATTTCCACAATGATCAGATCCACAATATTTAACTACTTACCGTGGTCGTGTTTTCCTTTATGATTGACCTCCTGGGCGCTGATGTGGCGGCTGCCCCCCAGAGGAAGCAGACAGAACAGCAACCATAACATCCTGACCGCGTCTGCCAAACCTGTCAACAAAAACAACAACAAACATGAGCTGAGAATGTCCTCCACTTCCGCCTGACATCCCTGCAGCGCTTCCCTCACTGTGAGAAAGCTTCATCACTACATCTTCCAAGAAGAGGAGCCCCTGAGACACGAGGAGCTCTTTGAGTCTAAAAACTGAGCCGTGGTGACGCAGCATCAATCCCCCCCCGAGTCACAATCCACATCACAAGGGATGAGCTAATACAGCTTCCTCGATCTCCCACTCAGACCAGTCATGAACAACACGTTCACCACAGAGCCCATGCTTTCCTAACAACACAAACAAAACTTCCTCCATAAGTATGTGAGTGCATGATAAAACTAACAAAACTGTGTTTATTTGGCAAATCTTTATTTATATTAACCGTCAACCAGTTAAATGTTTTTATGCACATGACCTATGACAAAATTAGAAAGAAAATATGTGACCATCATATCGAATCGAGGATTAAGTCTGAAAGTGGTGTGGAAAAATATGCAAAGTGTTTTGATTAAAACGTTTGCAAAACTTACATTTAGTCAAATATACCAAATAAATGTGTTAGCAAAATATCATTTGAATGAACTGTCTGAAAGATAATCTTAAAATCTTTTTTGAAGCACTTTTTTTAAACAGTGGCAACAAAAAAAAAATACATAAAAAAATCAGCATTAAAATGACATAAAATTAGGATTTATACCAAATATTTATGTATTAGCATAACCAACAAGACAAACTAAATCATATCTCTGGATCCACTAATGTTATCATGATGATCTAAGTATCAAAATGTAGCTTTTAAAGCCAGGAATCTGAAAATGTGATTAAGTCATTTTGACCAAATTTGACTTAATCCTCGTTTCGATGTGATGGGTCACATATATAGAAAAATGAACAGACAATCTATGTGTGGTTCCTTCTTTGGTTTTCTTGTTTAAAAAAAAAAAGGCAAAAAACGACTGTTTTTTTTTTTGTTTGTTTTTAAAACTTAAATGAAAAAAATGGGGAAGTCGCTTTATTTTGAAATGGAAAAACCAAAGGATACACGAATTACAGACGAGTTGTGTTCATTTGATTATCCACTTTGAAAATGAGAAGTCAGTTTTGTTCTGATCTTTGATTTCTGTTGTGTGATGAGTTTTCTGAAAAGAGTCATTTATTTCACAACAGACTTTGATGCAATTAGTGAAACAGGAAATGAAGCAGGATATTTATTAAGGACAAAAGAGAAGTATGAAACACTAACACAAAATAATTCAGCTTTAATCAAAGTACAATTCAGTTTTGACTAAGTTTGCTGATTTTCTTAGACATTTTTTATACTTATAAATCTGTAATATTCCCAATGTGACTGGACTGTCTTATATTAACCGATCACTTTAATATAGATTTGCTGACTGAAATAAATGGTTATTTTTCCATTCTGTGACCTGAGACGACTTTGTTGTGAATTTGTGTTGTATAAATAACCTAAACTGAATTAAATGGAATGTTTCATACAGGATTTTGGCAGAAACTTTAAGGATTTTGAAAAGACCTTCAGAGCAGAACAATAGAGTTTCCATGAACACTTCACCTGTTCCAAAATTGCTGCCTAATCAACTTAGCAGTTAGCTCCATGACCTCTGTGTACACTAATCTATGTGGGGCACAATTTAACGCTGTAGTACTTTAGTACTAATACACCTGCCCACTGAAATGAAACATTAAACCTGTGTTTTTATAGGAAAAGTGGAACCTGATGGAAAAGTTGAAATGGTTTGTGCTGAGTAACAGTACATGAAAGCAGAGATTAGAAGCTCCCGTCCTTAATCTGCTTAGAACCGCTCTGTTCCAGAACACATTTTTAGAAAAGCTGATGAAAGAACAATAAAGCACACGGTTAGATTATAAAACATGGGAATTATTGAAATGTTATAAAAGAAAATGTGTCACTGACACAATATGACACAGTGAGGTCCAAATGTGATTAGTTGTTAATAAGGTTAACTTAGTTCTGGCAGATTGGACAACTTGCACCAGATGCTGTTATATTCACTACTCACAAAAAGTTAGGGATATTTGGCTTTCAGGTGAAATGTATGGAAAATGTAAAATGTTCACACTACAGTGATGTCATATCATGAAAGTAAGAAATGTAAGTAGAAGGATGCACTGGTGATTTCCTCATCTCCAACTATTTATTTAAACAACAGTTAACAACAATGGTGGGTACACCTCAACAAAACATTTCAACGTCTCAATAACTCATCATGTGTCCTTGAGCATCAGTTACAGCTTGACAACAACGTCTCATGCTGTTCACAAGTCAACTTATTGTCTGCTGAGGCATGGCATCCCACTCTTCTTGAAGGGCAGCCCTCAGGTCATTCAGGTTCTGGGGTTCAGAGTTTTGAGCCTCTACAAGGCGACTCAGCTGATCCCACAGGTTTTCAATGGGATTCAGGTCAGGTGCAGGACATTCCATCTGAGGTACACCAGTCTGCAACAGCTGTTCCCTGATGATGTGACCTCAATGAGCTGGAGCAATGTTGTCCATGAAGATGAAATCAGGCCTGTGTTGTTCATGTAGGGGCACAATCATTGGATTAATGATGTTATTCAGGTAGTGTGGGCTTGTCACTGTACCATTCACAAAGTGTAGGGCAGTTCTGTACTGACTGGACTCACCTGCCCTCACTGTAACACCTCCACCACCAAAAGCTTGTCTGGTGACAACAGTGGCTAATGCATGGCGCTCTCCTTGACGTCTCCAACATCGTTGGCGGCCATCATTTCTGCTCAACGTGAAACGACTTTCATCAGAGAACAGCACTGAGGCCCACTGGACCTTCATCCAGCGTAAATGCTCCCTGGACCTGGACCATGCAAGACGATGACACCTGTACCTGGTGGTGTGGTCAGGTACCCTTGCAGGTTGTCTAGCACGCAGACCACGCTGATGTAAACAGTTTTGAATGGTCTGACGTGACACTCGGGTGCCTCTCACCTCCCTTAAACATGTCTGGAGTTGAGTGGCATTCATCATCCAGTTTCTCAGGGCATTTTTCACAATGTAGTGGTCATCAGCACGGGATGGGGCCAAAGGACGTCCACTTCTACACCTTTCTGTGACTCTTCAAGTCTCTCAGTATCTCTGTTTCAACCTGCTGATGACACTCTGTGACTCTCTAAGCTCAGTGGCCACTTCTAGCTGAGAACATCCTGTTTGAAGCATCACAATGGCAAAGTACTGTTGATCCAGTGTTAGGTGTCGTCTTGGTCTCATGATGTCAAAATGTGAACAGCATGATGAGGACGATTGTTTAAACACCAGCTCTAACTGAACCAGGACATTTATTGGTCGATTTGAGAATGAAACACCTGTTGTGAATTTTGCAGTTAAGCTCCTGGTTAGAGAACAGCAACTTGTGTAAAAAGTACTGAAACATTTAACAGATGGACATGTGCATTCAGAAGCTTAGAGAAGGTCACATTCAGTTCACCTGTAAAGGTTTGAATGCATTTTAGGCTCCTCCTGAAATTTCACCCAAAAGCTGAATATCCCTAACTTTTTGTGAGTAGTATAATAATATATATATATTAGGGGTGCAACAATACATGTATCTGTATCGAACCGTTCAATACAGTGAATTAGGTTCAATAGACTCTTGTATCAAACAATCCAATCTTTAAAATGTATTTTATCAACTTGTCTTCTGAAGATGCTCTGTGTTGAAGGATCAGTGGATCTGTGTTCGACTGTTCCACCTAGGCTGCACTGTTGAGCACAGGTCCACTGAGAAACTTGCTGTTTCAGCAACATTTCATCCAAAAACTGTAGTTTTGAGGTTAAACAAATGTTCAAAATTAATTCCAATAAATTACAAGTTAAGAAGGGCATGGAAATTGCTCTTTTTTGTAAGGAAAAAATATAGAACCGTGAGACTAAAGTATCAAACCGAACCGAATCGTGAATTTTCTGCATCGTTGCACCCCTAAAGTATACACACACACGCACACATATATACATTTTTATATATATCATCATCTAAACACCTTTAAAACTTGCCTCTGTCTCTTTAAGAACATCCTACCATTTCCGACACCCACTTCTGCACGTTTTTCAAACAATGATTTGGGGGGAGAAGTGCTTTGTGGGACGGGAGCTCAGCTACAGACTGAGCTCCATGAAGCTGGGGCCTGAACTCTAGGGAGGGGCTTTGTACCAGCAAGTGCTTAGGCAGCTCCACATGGCTACCACAGGATATTCAACGATTTCTCAAGGATGCATGAATGAGTCAAAACAACACTCTGGGTATGTTTTTGATGAGGGAATGACAATATAATATCACCCCTTAAACATCTGCTAAGAAACTAAAAACAATCACAAACATAAAGTAAATACACACCTCACATTCTTCTCTCACATCTTATGTTTGGTTTCTTCTAAGTGCTGTAGGTCAGAATCTTCATGTAGCTTCTTGTAGATGAAACTTGTGACCTGCACCTTCACAGTTTCAATGAACTTCAAACTAATAGATTTTAGATATAACATGAGGATTTTAATCCATGAGATCTATCAGAGCAAGTTTCTCAGTGTTAAATTTGTCCTAAAAGTCACAACAAGTGTATCCTCTCCTTTTTCTGCCTGTCCAAACAAAGCTGACAGATTAGTTTGGCTGATCTAATTAATCAGTTTCCACTTTACATCCTTCATTAACCCCAGGACTTTTACTGCCTTAGTGCTCGCTCGCAGCTGATCTGTCTGATCCAGCTGCTGACAGCTGTCTAAGTGTCAGGGTCAGCAAATAAACAGCTGAAAAACAGGTGAAATGTTTAGCTTATGGAAGACAACAAGGGTAATGAGGTCATACAACAGGTTTAGGAGCTTTTCACTTGTGTGTTACAAAGAAAGGGATGAGAAACAACAATAGCAGCTCATTCCTCAAGCGCCGAGACAACAATCAGAAAGAATAATCTCTGCCTTGATCTGCTAGGAGAGAGGATTACATCGAGGCCCTGCAGGGTTTGATCTGAAGCTAACACCGAGGCACAACTTCAAACTGCACATAAAATCCACTTCAGAGGGGAGGAAAAGCTTCAGACTCAATCTACACCTCTAACTTTACAGAAATCACAGCCACATATGATGGAGGTCTTCAACCCTCTTCCTCTTGACCTACTGTCCTGCAGGTTTTAAATGTTTCCCTCAGTGAAAGACAAGCTTCTGCTAACCTTGATGACATTCTGAGTAGATAATTTATTTTTTGAATCAGGTGTGCCAAAGCAGGGAAACAGCTAAAACATGCAGGACTATAGTGGGTCACAAAAAACATGAAAGCCTGTGCTTTATGAAATTTGTTTCAGCTACGGGCTCTGTTTTTGTCTTCTTGTCCTACTTTTAGCTACAGTTGAAACTAATGAGTTTTTTGTCAAACTTTAGCTACTTAAGGGTGAGAATAAGATCTACGGTTAGATCCAGTTTTACTAATTTTAACCTATAGTTGCACAAATTTTAGCTTTTGTTACCCGTTTAGCTAAAATTAGAAGTATTTGCAGTGTAGCTAATTCTAGCTTTTATTTCTGGTTTCGCTAATTTTAGTTTTAGCTACTGTTTTGCAAATTGTAAGTTTAGCTAAAGTTATCAAATGTTAGCTTTTAGCTACAGTTTGCTAAGGTTCGTATAATGTAATGATCTAGCTAGGTTTTAGATTTCAGCTACAGTTTAGCAATTTTAATCAATTCTTCAACAAATTTCAGAGGTCATTCAACACTCACACTGTATTTAAACAGAAAAATATTACTTCTCTAGTTCAGTTTTGTGCAACCTGCTAAAACTTCATCCTATTTGGATATTTGTTGGTCACTTTTTGTTGTTTTTAGTATTTACCCATTCTTTTGCAGAAAATCTGTTTCTCTTTTTGGTTATTTTCCTAAATATATAGGAACATTGACGTCTTTCTAATGTTTGAAGTGTTTTCACTTAAAAAAACAAAAACAGTCGAGTTAATTTAAAAAAAAAAAGAAAACATTCCAAGCATCAGCTGCTCAACCAGCAGTCGGTCACATGTCTGATTTATGAAACAAACAACAACGTGTTTCTGAACTAAACCCCCTCCTCCTGTGTTCCTCGCCTCACCTCAGGGTATTTTCCCATCACACTGAGATGTTCTAACGGCCTGAAGAAGAAAAATGCCTTTTAAGCCTGAACACATGTGACTCTGCATGTCCACGCAGGTTTATTTCTGTCCCTCTGGATAATCTGAGTCCAGCCTAAGGGGCTACAGGAACTCAGGAAGATCCTTCCAGGTTTAGAAAAACAAAAAAGGCATTTTAAATCCAGAGAAACAAACAAAATGGACGTCCACAAATAAGTGGTTTTATTGTGGTAGTAATGATTTTTAACAGAGATGCTGCCCTTTACAATCTTGCTCTGAGTCTAAATATTGCATTTCAACTATCAAATCACAAAGTGCACATGAGGAAACTCCTCCAACACCTGACATATATTACAAACATGGAAACAGACATTTAAGTAGTTTACGTAACCATTTAATCATCAGTCAAAGTCCTTTATGTGCGATAAGTGAAGGAACATGATGTAATGAATTATTGTGGAGTCAGATAAACTACACAACAGAGGATTCTGGTTTCATTATCAACAAAACACATTCTGTTAATTGATGCTCACTGCAAAGTCAGGAAGACTGAACAAAAAAATATATATTGTCTGAGAGAATGCACTGAAAACACTTAGCTGCTAACGCCAAAACAAAATTGATAAACGTAAAAGAAAACAAACTAAACGAACATAACAGTTGCTAAAAGAAGTGAAGGGCTACCTAAAAGTTTCAAATAATAACAGGCTCGCTAAAAGCAGGAAAAGCTTTGCTAAAAGCTCAAAATAGCAGAAGTGTGATTTATTTGGAGAAATCTAAAAGCTAATAGCAGCAAAAAAAAGTATAAGTAGCAAAAAACAGTTAAATATTGAAGTATCAAAATATTAGCATTATGCTAGCTTAAGAAGCAAAATGAGGAACAATGAAATTGTAAGCAACATATTGCTTGTTAAAAGCTGAAAATAGTAAAATGCTAGCTAAATGTAGTTATTTTAACACTATGGTAAATACAGTTGAATTGTCAGTTTTTAGAGACAGGAATTCAAACTTAAGGCTCTGGATGTTGTGGGGTTGCGTTGGTTGACGCAACTCTAGAATATCGCATGGACATCGGAGGCAGTTCCCCTGGATTGGCACACCGGGGTGGTGGACCCCCTATTTAAAAAGGGGGACCGCAGAGTGTGTTCCAACTATAGGGGGATCACACTTCTAAGCCTCCCTGGTAAGGTCAATTCAGGAGTCCTGGAGAGGAGGGTCCATTGGATAGTTGAATCTTGGATTCAGGAAGAGCAGTGTGGTTTTTGTCCTGCTCATGGAACACTGGACCAGCTCTACACCCTCAGCAAGGTCCTTGAGGGTGCATGGGAGTTCGCCCAACCAGTCTACATGTGTTTTGTGGACTTGGAGAAATTTGTCCCTCTGGGAGTCCTGTGGGGGGTACTCAGGGAGTATAGAGGGCCAAGTCCTTTGATAAGGGCTGTTAGGTCCCTATACAACCGGTGCCAGAGTTTGGTTCGCATTGCTGGTATTAAGTCTGGCTTGTTTCAAGTGAGAGTTGGACTCCACCAAGGTTGCCCTTTGTCGCCGATTCTGTTCTTAACTTTTATGGACAGAATTTCTAGGAGCAGCCAAGGTGTTGAGGGGATCACATCTCTGCTTTTTGTGGATAAAGTGGTCCTTTTGGCTTCATCAGATCCTGATCTCCAGCTCTCACTGGAGCAGTTCACAGCAGAGTGTGAAGCGGCTGGGATGAGGATCAATGCTTCCAAATCCAAAATCCAAGACCATGGTCTTAAGCCAGAAAAGAGTAGGGTGCCCCCTCCGGGTTGGGAAAGAGGCCCTTACCCAAGTGGAGGAGTTTATGTTACTCGGGGTCTTGTTCTTGAATGAGGGAAGAATGGAGCTGAAGATTGATAGGTGGATTGATGCTGCATCTGCAGTGATGCGGGGGATGTACCCAAAGGCTCAGCCCAAAGGCTCAGCCCTCAATTTACCAGTCTGTCTACATTGCTACTCTCATCTATGGTCAGGAGCTTTGGGTAGTGACCGAAAGAACAAGATCGCGGATACAAGCGGCTGAAATGAGTTTCCTCCGTGGGGTGTCTGGACTCTCCCTTAGAGATAGGGTGAGAAGTTCGGTCATCTCGGAAGGGCTCAGAGTAGAGCCACTGCTCCTCCACTTTGAGTGGAGCCAGTTGAAGTGGTTCAGGCATCTGGTTAGGATGCCTCCTGAATGCCTCCCTGGTGAGGTTTTCTGGGCACGTCCCACTGGGAGGAGACCCAGAGAAAGACCCAGGACATGCTGGAAGGCCTATATTCCTCAGCTGACCTGGGAGCGCCTTGGGATTGCCCCGGACGAGCTGGCCCAAGTGGCTGGGGAGAGGGAAGTCTGGGTTTCTCTGCTTAGGCTGCTGCCCCCGCGACCCCGGATAAGCGGAAAAAAATGGACGGATGAAATCCAAACTGACACAAGGAGTTCTAGTAAAAAAACTAAAGGCTTTTGCATGGTCAATCCAAATCTGTGAAATTTGATCTTATTGTTGCAGTTGCATGACAAAAATCACATTATTTTGTTCTCAGCTTTGAGTCTTCTGATCCTTCTAGTCACAACACACAAGAACCCCCCTATGCATACATAATTATTGGGTGAATAGTAAGAAATTTGTGGATGTGTTTGTTTTTATGCTGAACGTGCACATTTGGGGACAGGTCTAAAGTTGCCAAAAATACCCAGGCTCCACCCTTTGGCGGCTGCCAGTGATAAATATTTCCTTGGTTTCTTGAAGGGTCTAAACTTTACACAGCAATTTGGAAGCTGCAAAGGATATATGGTTTGAGTGGGAAATTTTTAAACACAAGAAGACATTTTTATACTACCACAATGTGGCGCAGTGGCCAATTTACAACATTTGCATATGGCCACGTTCAAGAATGAATCCCTACCTATCACATACATTTTGGCACAGTTTGGACAATTTGCAGTGATGTTACTCCCAACAACATGTTTATAGAAATGGGCTTGTTAAAAAAAAAATCCCTCAACCACGCCGTTCAAATTTTGGAAAAATTATTGATAAATTTTATGAACGCTATGAAAGCTTTGGTCCAACATTGAAGTCTATATGATCGTATGTGAGGACAAAATAGCCTTTGGTGTGACTTGAGAATTGCCAAAATTTGACATTCCATTCAAAATAGCCAGTAGGCTAGACCTTCACTTGTGTATGTTTAAGTCCTAAGAGGGAATGATGTTTAGAGGGGCTAGAGAGCCAATTTGCCACGTACTCATCTAGATCTTTGCACCTCCACATATTTACACTAGTTCTACTTAACTGCCAAGTTTTACAATGCTCAGAACATACAGTAGTGAAAAAAGGCCTCCCAATGGGAGAGAAAAATATAATACTAATAATCGGGTCACAAAAATGGGCCTTCTGCTGTTTCAAAGTGCTCGGGCCCTAAAAATGTAGCAATAACAAACAAAATGCTAACAAAAACAACCCAATAGAGACAGATCCTGACATAAATGTAGTTAGATGTACGCATTGCTAAATGCAGTTAACTCTTCTCTATAAAGAAAAGTGAATTAAATCACATCATAGGTGAAAACACCAAACTATGATTATTGTTGCTCAGACAACAGCTATTTATATGATATAACAAAGATATCATCTGAAGAAACTGCTGACCTCAGAACAACACCAAACATCCCACTGCATCAGAGCCTAACAAAACTAATTAATGGCAGGAGGTATTTAAAACCTTTTACAATTTGATCTAATTAAAAAGAAATGCATTGTACTTTGTTATAGGTATAAATTTAAAACATGTTGGGAAAAGTTTGGTTGTTGTTAAAAAGGTCAGTCCCGATTATATTAAATGTTCTTCCCTCAGACTGCTCTGCTAAACAGTATTTATCAGTTCAAACCAATTACCTTGTTAAGCTTGTTAATTTGGAGAACAAGTCTGATTTCTGTGCTTTTTACATTCAGTTGAATAAACATGTACAACAATGCTGTTTTTAAAATACAAATCCAGATCAGAATGAGTCACAAGAAAAATGATAAAAAAAAAAACAGATTAACTGATTTTTATAAGTTGTTTTTTATTTACAGAAAAAACTAACCCAAATTATTTTAGGTTTCTGATCATTCACTTTCTGCTGTTTTCTATGGACATAAATTTGTTGGTTTTGTCAAAGATTTTCCTTTAAAAAGTCACTAAAGTTGCACCTGTTCCATATAGTCTTTCAGAATAAACACACGAAAACATTTATTAAATATCTGTGTAATATTCATGAATGTCACAAAAGTGATTCTCATCACATAATTTATCCAGTAAAACAAAAACTCAGCTCAGATATGAGCTGCCGTCAGACTGAGCAGCAGCTCGGCAGGAATGCTCCGCCAGTTGCCGTGACGACCGCCTCCCTTCACACACGCTGTGTCTATAAATCTATAAGACGGAGCTCGCCTGCGGCTCCCATCAGGAGCAACTTATTTCTGAAAATCACATTTCATCAGCACTTTCAGGGAGAAGAACTGTTTGCTGACATCACCTTCATTAAAACCATAGAAAACTTTAAAATGTCCATTTTCAGACACTCTACCTATCCATCCATTGACCCAAAGTCAACTTTCAAAGTTGTTCTTTGGGTCATGATTAGACTGGTAAAAACCAGTCCCTTGTTCTATGCTGTGCTTCGTACAAGGATGCAGTTGAAATTCTACCGGAGAAATCCTTGTCTATTGGGGAAATCCCAGACGGAGCAGTGAAGGGAAACTAGAATTGAGCGGAACTGTGTAGGAAGGCAAGGGCCAGGCTGGGTCGTGATCTAAACCTCATGACAGAGTTGGAACAGACCAATAGGCCTAGATCTTTGCCTTCCAGCTCAGCACAATAAACCGGGGCAATCCTCTCATGAGTGCGGACAAGGTCACAATTGGTCAATTAATTTGTTGCTTTTAGCATCTCAGGCAGAATCTTGTCCACCTCTGGCACCTTATCACTAAGAGCCTTTGTGACGTTGACATCTGCTACAATAATGGACTTATCTTCCCCAAACTCCACTGCCTTAAATCTAGGCCTTTTAACAGTTTTTTACTGAAAATCAGGTTTTAGTTACGTATATGTATTTTTCTTATACTGTTCTTA
The DNA here is from genome assembly GCA_031762555.1 of Cynodonichthys magdalenae. Classification (NCBI taxonomy): domain Eukaryota; kingdom Metazoa; phylum Chordata; class Actinopteri; order Cyprinodontiformes; family Rivulidae; genus Cynodonichthys; species Cynodonichthys magdalenae. The sequence continues at coordinate 9,276,037 of JARVJO010000186.1, read as the reverse complement.
TATTCATGTGCAAACTGTAAACTGTTTCACAGAGGACCTTTTTCCTTGCAGCACTGCCGAACATGTATGCAGGAAACAGAGCAGTGAACAGTGCAAGCTAGTGTCGTTTGACCAGCCTTACTCGGCAGGTGGCAGTTTCCCCATCTTTTCAAGTGTTCACTGCTGCCTAAACTAAATGATGAAAAAGAAAAAAACTACTCCCTTTTGTCATCACTGAATGGAGTATCCACCTCATTAGTAATGTGCAGTGTGCACAGATATAAGTCCAGATCTCAACAGGCTGTTTGTTTCATAGAGCCGTTCTGTACAGCTGTTTGATTTTAAATGAGGTACGTCATCACGTAGGGAGATACGCCATCACGTACCCCCTCCCCTTTTCCCCCTGAGCTGCTGTACTCTACTGCTTCGTCTGCTTTCCGTGAACAAACAAAGGAGTGATTTTCTGTGGTTAAAGACAAACAGATATTATGCAGAACAAAAAAATTAAACTACGAACAACGTTTTACTGTCCGCAACTCGGTTCCTAGTGTCAATTGAAAGGAGCCATTTCCACGTTTTGAATAGTTTGGGAACATGATGCTAAGATAGACTTTATACGCAAAGTAATTTAGCCAAATAATGATGTTTGCTTAGCTCAGCCCTCCTCCATGTCTGTACATGCCCCTGTGCCCCCTACTCACGTGACATGAGCCCAAAATGTCTAATTGTAGACTAATGTCTACAAACAGGACAGGAGAAAAATGACATAGTAAAATGCAAAACAGACTGAGGTGTACAATAAAAGAAAAAAGTTAGGAAATAAATTCTGTTGTAAAAAAAGAATAAAGTCAGCTGTTTTAATATCAGCTGAGCTCTGATGAAAAGAAATACCAGCATCTCAATAATCCCTGTTGATCCACTGTGCAAAGGTACTGCTTGTACAGCGAAGTTTACCTGCAACTCATCAGACTAAATTAGTCTCTTCGAGATGAGACAAAACACTTCAAAGAAAAACTTGTTCAGAGACCTACTTGATTTTTTTTTTAATTATCTAATATCGTGATAGAGAGAATTGTTAAAACCACCAGAACATAAAATGTTTTCCATGCCGCCCAGCAGAAAACGCTGTATACTTAAGTATGCAGCACATTGCAACGATTTAAAAATAGAAAAACTTTAGAGATTTTTCTCTCACGTAGCTTTAGAAAAAGATAATACACCACACAAAGACATAAAAGTCCAGGTGCTTTTGTCTGATCTCTCTGATTATTGACTTTGCATGCCGCGTCTCTCTGAGGTGAGTGCCATAAATGATTCACTGATTATGTTTCTTATGACAGTAATAAACTTGTGTTTGGTGGTTTTTCAGAGCCTGCAGATTAATTAAGTCACACACAGTGTAAACAGCAGCAGGGGCTGTAAAACGCCTCGATATGAAGAAGTGACCAAAAGACATGTTCATGTGTCAGACAACTTTAATACCCCAGAGATCGAGTTGAGCCATGACTCAGTCCTGTGAAGTGGATTCACTTGTTCCACCTGAAACAGATTGAGTGCTGCAATCCTCAGCAGAGAAATAAAAAAGTTCCTTCAGCTGCTCAGATGAGGCACGAAGATGTAAAATGACATCATCTGCTATACCCTCTGATATATTAAAACCACTGAATCTACCTGGATTTCAGAACAAACACACACATCCAGTCTTTTATTTGCCGTTTTCTAATTATGCTAATTTTTTTTATAATTTACTCTTTATATCCTACAACAAAAGTGACTTCACTAACATATTTAATTTTTCTGAAATGGAATACACCTTTCTGTAGACCTTGGTGACAGCATCATGGTGTGTGTGTGTGTGTGTGTGTGTGGGGGGGGGGGGGGGGTTCTCAGCAGCAGGGTTTGCAAGATTAAATCAGAGCTCAGAAACTAAAACTAGACCACAAGTTCAGCTTCCAACATGATAACCCTTGTCTACATTGTTTAACTTTTGGAGGCATCCCATTCAAAATGGCCACCACAGATAATTAAACTTAGCAAACCCAGATATGGTTATTTCCACTTCATTTTACAGATAATGAAGTGAAACCCGGTGTGGTGGCAGCCAAGAGTCATTCACAACACACACTCTGACGGCAAACTGAGCTCACTAAATCTTTGTAGAAAACTTGTTTTTTTTCTGTCTGAGTCAGTGTTGTATGTCTGTCAGCAAAACTTCTCATGAGACACAGAGCAGCTTTCAATTAAATTCTCAGACAGTAATGATTTGATGAACGTCTGCAACTGATTAACTACATGCTAAAAGCTAAAAGCAGCACAACAGGATCTAATTGCAGCTAATTTGTTTGTTATGGTAGTGGCTGAGAGTCAATCCTGTCACATACTTTGAGCCCTAACTATAGTCTTTGTTTCAGATTTTAAGCATTCAAGGTGGTGGGCGATGTGAGTTCCTTTGAAGATTATCACTGTTTTGTTTTCAAATTACAGATATATAAGTAGATAAAATACTTAATACACATGACAACCTACAGAGTCACAAACACTTCACTTTTACATAATAATAATAATAATAATTATTATTATTATGAAACACAAAATCTTGAGTTATACCAATTGCAGTTAAAACTTTAAGAACAATGAAGAGAAGATTTCAAGAGCAGCTGGACAAACTCCCATGTAGAGTCTATGCCAAAGAAATGCAAAAGACTGTGTTTCTAGGGACCGCTCGAGTACTTGGCTGAACACCAGACAGCGAGTAAACCTGAGGGACCTGGTTGACCCCTGGTGAATGAACCAGCAATATATGAAGCAATGCTGAGAAATAATAAATAAATTTAAAAAAAAATTATATTAATAATAATAATATACATAAATAATACAAATAAAATTGTTGTGATGAGACGTTTTTTACATTCTTCATTTAGCTAAGGGTCATGCATTCACCTGGTTCTGAACATGATCCACTAAAAGGATTTTTTATTAAATGAGCTTTTGTTCAAGCAAATCAGCAAGAGGTTGATTAATATTCACCTTGAGAAACCAGATATTTATAAAGAAATTTCATGTTATTTAAAACCTGCAGCCTCAAACAGCTAACCTTTGAACAGCAGTTCCTCTAATTAAAGTCCATCGAACAATCAAGAAAAAAATAATTTCAGCTCAGTGCTTTTTATTAAGAAATTGATGGAACGATTAAATGTCTGGATGAAATTAATTTATCAGACTGTCGAATTAACAACATATGGGAACAGAAACAACAAAAACATCCAGAATTATGCACTTTTCCAGTTCCACTCTATAAAACCCTATTTTTAGATGTAAAAAATAATGTGATGAATTTGCTAAAAAGTTTTGTGCTTTAATTAATTACTTTTTTATTTGTGGTTTTGTTACACAATCGTGTGAAGAATGGAAAAAGGATCAAGACTGATGTACTGTTTTTCACTCATTTATACTCATACAGTTATTGCAAATGAATTGAAGTAAATCATTTTCAGTTGCTGAAGTGACAATTTTTGATCTGTTTTCTGTTTCAAGGACCCACTGTGGGAAATTAAATTACATCTAGTGGCTCAAGTTGAACCAACAGAATATGTAACCGTGCCAGTTAACTTAATTTATTGCAAAATGTAGAAATATTATTTAAAGATTGTTCCAATAAATCACAAACTGGTGAACCCCTGCCCATCTGTATTTCTAAGACTTTCAGCCTCTCTAAACAGTCCTGGAACAGTTTCTTAGACTACGTTCACACTGCAGGTATTACTGCTTGTAGTGATCTGGAGAAAGCCATCCATGCCTTTGTGAGCTCTAGGCTTGACTATTGCAATTCTTTTTACGTCGGATTTAATCAGTCTTCCATCTCTCGCTTACAGCTTGTTCAAAACTCTGCCACTCGCTTATTAACTAACACACATAAATATGAACATATCACTCCTGTCCTTTCTTCTTTGCACTGGCTCCCAGTTCAGTTTAGGATACAGTTTAAGCTGGTATTTGTTTTTAAAGCTCTGAATGGCCTTGCACCGCCCTACATTTTAAATCTTTTAAAAACCCACCAACCCAGCAGATCTTTGCGGTCTGCTGGTCAACATCTGCTTGAGGTGCATCGCTCTAAGAGCAAGAAATGGGGGGACCGGTCTTTTTCTGTTGCTGGCCCAACCACATGGAATGATTTTTCTTATGAGTTACGTGTCATTTCTGACATGGTTCAGTTCAAAGCTAAACTGAAGACCTATTTATTTAAAAGGGCTTTTGGTGATTAACACTCAGCATTTTATATATTTTTACCTTCTTTTATTGTAGTTGTGTTTTTAACTTGTTCTGATATATTGTGATTTGTTTTTACTTGTTTTATTTTGTGAAGCACTTTGGTCGATGCAGAGCATTGTTGGAAGGTGCTATATAAAAGTTTATTATTATTATTATTACACTGCTCAATTCAAAATGTGCTCAAATCCAATTTTTTTTGCTGGGGTGTTCCCAATTTATTTATCTTAAATATGACTGCCATCAGACTCCAGTGTGAACTCTTCATGGCACTGATGCAACTAGAGGGCACAGAAGGAGACACGCTGAGATTACTGAAGTAAATATGAATGCTAGAAATGTTAGCATGTGTGGATTAATTCTACTGTTGTACAATCAGATCAGATTAAATAATTATTTTTAATGACAGATGGTTTTTCTTATCAAAAATGACTTTCTTTACTCCTCTCTATCAAGGATAATAACATCTTCATCTCTGAAAAAGTGGCCGCTGGCCTGTATATAAACTGCAGAGTCTTGGCCTGATGATGTAGTTCTTCTGTGTTGGCCCATTCTTTTGAACAGTGGCTAATTGAAATACTATGGCTGAAGGAAATTTTGGTTATCTATACTTTACTGGATTAATTAGTTTTCAGCCAAAAGCATTTTATGGTTTCATTAAAGAAGAACCTGTCCAGAGGACCTACTTAACTTTTTTTTTTAAGGCTGGTATTCATTTGGACTTGTCATCCATCAAACAAAAAAAAAAAAAACTTTTCCCAATGTATGGCACCACCCTGATAAAGTAACTTTAATTGTGAGAAACAGAATAACTGACACCCTATTGGTTTGTATGATCTATGACAACTGTATGACACAAATTACATCACATTCCAGCAGAACATAGTACATGTATATGGTCCTGTATGAAGATGAGTGTGACAGAGATATATACGTAGCTGAAACAGGAAACTTAGTGCATCCCAATTTTTTCAACAGTAACATTTTAACAAAACATTATAGTCATTATGGCCTTTGGAATTTTTTTTTCCTGGTGAGGTGGAGTTGTGCCCCTGTTGTGCGACCTAAGATTTTGAATTTAATGGCTTTTTTTCCCCATTTACATTACTTTGGCCTTCATATTTTAAGTGGTTTTATGACCGATACTTTTATACTATTTCTTGAGTAAAAAGTTTGAGTTGATGCTTCAATTTCTAAAGTCGTTTTAAACCCTAGAATCTATACTTCTATTTGAATAATAAATGTGAATACTTTTGACACCTCAGAGTAAAAGTCAGATGAAATGCAACATGACTGTTCAGACTGTGGTCAATTTGAAAAACATCAAATATGTATATGATTTACTACACCACACTGAACAGACCTGGGTTGATTTCGAGTCAGATTTGTCACATTCAGACTGTCGTGAAAAAAAAAAAAACAGATTTCAGATTTAACTAAATCAGATGCCAAGAAAACAGGATCTGGGTTGCATTTGCCTGCAGTGTGAACGTTGAACTAGTTTCAACATTTGATTTTATTCTATTGGGCTCTATTGTGAAAAAATCTGGTTTTATGAGATTTACAAATTATCATGTAATGTTTTTACAATTTTACAATTAAAGCAACGTCAACTTTTTAAAAAATGGGATCATACATTATTGCTTTGACCTCATTTTACTACCAAATCCCAGCTTTAAACATGACCCCACTTTTAAAATGTCTTCAGGCTTTGATTACTTAGTTGTTCCAACATTTACAGATTTGTAATTGGATGGTCCATTAAGACTGAAAATCTTTAACTTGTGGAAAGATTTGGACCTAATTTCCTTTTGTCCGTGTTGAAATTCTGCTTCGAGTCCCAGTTTCCACATTATCACCCTCATCTATTATTAACATGGTTGATTTTTTTATGTTTGTTTTGTTTTAGAACAGACTGATCTTTTTTCTGAGCTTTAACATTTATCTTTTGAACTCTTCCATAACGTGTCAACTTGTACGGATTGTCTGTAAATCACACAGATTTCCTTCAATTTTGCAGGTATATGGATGTACAGGGTATTCTTGTGGATTTTTTCAAAAACCCATCTTAAAAATGTATTTTATGTCTCAGAGCATGTAGGATGTAAAAGAACAACAAATAAAGTTAAAATAACCATTTTCCAACCAAGCATTAGAAACAAGTTCCACAGGTAAGAGGTTGACGTGTGTGCACTTCCAACCCTCACAATAATCTTCAGTGTTGGATAAAGTTCAAGCTTTACAGTCTTCTGGTGTTTTGCTAATTAGTTTACAGCTGAAGCCAAACGGAGTTTGCAGTTCTGGTAAACAACTAGTTTCCAGTAAAAGCTGCTTCTGTCAGACACATGGCTGCTCTGACGGAGCGTGTTTTATCTGCAGGATGTTCTACAGCTCTGAAAAGCTACACTGACATGCAGACAGGAGCGTTCGATCCACTGGGAGTCACATGATGGACGGAAACACTGCAGAGTTATATAATGCTACATGAACATTGTATCAAGGACATATTGGTAATGACAGGGCAGGAGTTCAGCTTAAGCTGATTAGATATGAGCAGATTTCAGTTAGCAACTTTAAAAGCCATTCCTTCATGGAATGCATGTCGCCCTTTGCCTTTCACAGCCCCCCCTTTTTTTGTCAAACCATAAAAACAGTGTTTGGCGTAATCTCATGTGGTATCTCTGTGTACTTGTTATAGTTGGCTCTGAGCTACTTCCATATCAAAGTTTAGCTCCAAATCTCCCCAACTGGAATTATAGCTATTTTTGTGTTTCAAAGCTCAAAGTAGCAAAACGTTAGCTAAAACCTATAGGTAGCAAAAGTTTAGCTAAAAGTAGCCCAACACTTTGATCCATTTGATCTGGCTCCATTTCAATAGCTGACCAATCAGAGCAGATCGTGTTCCTTAGAGACTGGTGCAAAAACAAAGCATTTTTAAAGGGAAAGTTTTAAAAGGTGTCAATCAGTGAAGTTCCAAATAAAAACATTCAATCTGCAGAACACAAAGCAACCATCATCTTCATCAAACTCTTTATCATCAAGTCACTGCAGTCAGACTTTAGTAAAATAATAAATGCCTATGATTTTTTTTTAGCAGATTTATTCCTTCTGCGCTCTGCTGTGTTTTGATGTGAGAATGTGGACGTCACAATCTGGTCCTGCAGGAGAACATTTTCTCACTGAAGAACATCTTCAAAGTCCAGCGGCCAACAGGCGAGGAAGGTAACGAAGTGATTAAACCTGCTGCATGAGATCTATTAAAGATGTGTTCGTGCGCTTTGAAGGAAATTCCACACAGACTCTGATGCTTCTGCATCGCTGCAGGAGCAAAGCCAGCTTCTCTGAATGTTAATTCAGGAATTTAACAAGTTCAGGTGGAAACCATAATTTAACTGAGGGATTTAAAGGATGGTGGAATGCACATAGCGTGACCTATAAAGGCAGGGAAGGGTCAGAGCAAAGTCTGAGAAAACAGTTGTTTTATTAAAAGATGAAAGGCACAATATTCCCTGCAGCAACACTAAATAAACTAACAAGCACTGAATAAACAAATAAAAAACATTAATGGGGACTCTGAGTCAGCATTCTCCTGAATGTTTGACTTTTTACAGTGTTTTCCATGAATGTAAAAAAAAAAAAAAAATCTATTATATACATATATATATATATTTGGCTTCTATCAACTTCTGATCATTTCCAATTTTAGCTACATTAATAGCTACAATTTTACTAGTTCTAGGTTTTGGTACTGTTCAAGCAGTTTTAGCTTTTAACTCGTCTGCTGATTTTAGTTCTCGGTCATTGTTAAGGTGGAATTAGCTTCTAGCTACTGTTTTGCTGATTTTATTTTTGTATTTTTTTTAAACAAACATGATGGTTTTATTGTCTTTATAAATGAGCAGTAAAAGGTAAAGATACTTTATTAGTCATCAGTGCATGATGTTCCCATACAATGACCAGATTTGTGCTCTGCATTTGACCCATCACATGTGAAACACCCAAGTGAAGCAGCGGGCAGCTATGTAGGCACCTGAGGAGCAGTTGGGGGTAGGGTGTCTTGCTCAAGGACACCACAGCGTGTGGGCATGGCGGGTAGTTGTACCTGTGACTTTGTAGTCCCAAGCCGGCTGCTCTACCACTGCACCACAGCCGCCCCAGTAAATAAAGAATCACATAAATGTTCCACCTGAACACACATTCACTAATTGCTTTTAAAACAATCTACATCATGGACCTGATTTCCATCATATAATCAGCAGTAGCAGTTGGATCAGACTATATCACTTCCTGTAATTTAATTAAAACAAATAACTCTCCATGGCATCAGTCCATCTTCCACACTCAGTCCTTCATCACGTCTGAAGTTTTCCTCACAGCCGAACCAAGTTTAAAGTTGGCTCTGAAGAGGCACACCTGAGCAATAAACAGGAACAAGTCTTACCTGCAGCTCCTGGAAGCCTCCTCCAGCTCCTCCTCCTGCAGCTCCTCCTCCTCTTTCTGTGGTCACCTCACTGCCACCTGCAGCTCGCTGCCTTTAACAGAAAGCGGTCACAAAAACTTCAGGTCTGGGGAGCAGACAGGCTCTGTTCTGCTGCTCCTTCCTCCACTGTCAGACAAGCTGTAACCGCCTCCTCCTCCTCCCACACTAAACAGCTTTGCCTCCACCTGATCCCGCCTCATCCAACCAATACCAGCTGGAGCTGATGGCCGTGAGTTCACCCTGCGAGCTGCAGCTCCTCCTGCTGCCGGGAGGAGAAGAAAGGAGGTGAGGGAGAGGTGGTTGAGGAAGAGAAAAGAAGACGAGTGGCTATAAAAACAAACAAAAGAGAAAATTGTTATCTGCTGTTTGATTGTCTCCGTCTTTATTTTTGCTGTACATTTTTACAATCTTACTGCCCGTGCATAACTTGTGCAAAGTTGGCTGTTCATGTATCAAAATGCTAAGCTCATTCAGGAGAAGGATGTTATGACATTGGGGTTTGGAAACTTTCATACTGTCAAAAAATATTTAACTTTGTTTACAAATATTGTCCTCATAGAAATACACGGAGATCTCCTCAGCTCTTTGAAAAACATTCTGCTAATTGGCTCTCATGCTACTTCTAGTTTTTAGATGACCATGGCTATTTTTAGTTTTGACTAACTTTTTGATTCTTTTAGCTTCCCTTTAGATCCCTTTTGCGTTTAGCTTCCATTTTGATTCTTTTAGCTACATGATTCATCTTGTAGCTAAATTTTGGCTACTTTAACTTTTAGCTTGCTTACCTTTAGCTAGTAATTTATTACTTTTACCTTTAAGATACAATTCTCCTGCGTTTAGCTCGCCATTTGACTTTTTAGCTTTTAGCAGAGTTTAAAAATAATATTTCAGTCTTTGCACGAATTAATCTTTGATGTAAAATTTGATTGTTTTTTTGTTAAATGTAACGAGGTAACGACGTAAAATGACGTGACATCGTGTTGCAGCTCAGAAACATCCTGCAGCAGAGCTCACAGAATGTGTGAAGGAACACTGACCTCAGATCAGTTCAAGCTGTGTCCCTCAGAGACTAAAATAATCTAATTACTCTCAGGAGCAGATACTTTGGCTCGGGGCTCTCTTTATTTACCGTCTCCTTGCTGATGTTTAGCAAATGAGAAAAGCATGACTGCCCCCCGAAGCCGAGGGGCCTGACTCAAATTAACCGGAGAGCCTCGTCCTCTGAATGATTCAACCCACGGATCCAGAGATGCGGCGATGGAAGCAACCAGGCAGCTAAATGCAGGCTGATGTGAGGAGGTTCGGCTGGCAAAGAACCAGCTGCAGCAAACATGACGGTTCGCTCATCAGCTTCACTGACTGTAGGATAACTGCGCCGAACAACTCAGTCATGACAACATCAGTGTACAAAACACACAAAAAGAAATCAACTAAAGAAATTACATTTTCTGTGAAAATACTGTGATGCAGAAATATGCTAAAGATGAGAAAACGGGGTATAGTAAAAATAAATAAAACAAAAACTAAAATTAGCAAAACAGAGCTAAAAGTTATAGAAAACAGTAGCTAAATAAGCACTGCCTTCACATGGTGGACAAACCTAAACCTGCTTGTCCTCCATGTGGAGGCAGTGCTTTTAAGGCTGAGTTCACCTGAAACTCCTCAGACTGAAGAAGTCTCTTGGAGGAGAGACG
>JARVJO010000186.1:9231037-9243370 GCA_031762555.1 Cynodonichthys magdalenae | reverse complement strand
TCTTGTTGGGGAGGGGTCTGTGGGTCAGGGTCGTCTGAGGAGGAAGGAGATGGATGGAGATGCGTGAACTTTTATTTGAGTTTTTTATTTCAAAAGTCCTCATGGCTCAGCAGCCGAAGCATAAATAATATTGTTAACGAAGCTTCTGATAAAGCTGATCTAAAATCTAAGTCTGATTGAAGTGAAATTAAATATCTGACGGTGATCATGACGCAGTGTGGCTATAATTCCTCTCTTCACTGTCTCCAAAATGAGCGTAGCATGGGTCAGAGCTGGCGTGAGGGACCACACATTTTCACGCCAAGTTTGGATTTTATAAATCACAACCTTTGCTTACGCAAGCTTTATAAATCCGACCCCTGGTCTGTCAGAGGAAACTGAATTTAAACAAGTTATAGGTATTAGCCATGCCCACTGCTGTTATTTTTCAGTAGATTCACTGAAGGTGCTCAAAATCAAAAATTTGTGTTGAGGGTGACCCTGAGCTAACAAAAAAATTTGCAAATTAAGTGGCATGCTGACTGGTCCAGCTCTTCTTTAGTTTTTTTTTCGTGGTTGATAAACTAGTTGGTGCTTGTATCGCCTCCTGCTGGTATGTTGTGTAAAACAAGCACAGTTAGGTTGTTAAATTGTGCCTGTTTGTTTGTTTGATATTTTAGGGATTTCTAGTTAAGATTTGGGTTTTGGTTGTGTTCTCTGTTTCTTGCTGCTCTGCTGTTTCTGTTCTGCCACACCCACCTGCACCTGATCTCAGTTTCTCTGCACAGGTGTTGGGTATTTTAGGTTAATCAGTTTGTCTGTTGGTTGGTTCCTCAGTTTGGCATTGTACACTTTTGGTGTCAGTTCCCCACAAGCTCTGTTTTGTAGTTTGCTGCCTCGACAACCTTCTTTTGTTTCTTTATTAAAATAAGTTTATTTTCTGAAGATCGGTGCCAAGAGTTGTTTGTCTGCACTTTGGGTCAAAAAAATGCCATAAACCATGACATAGGTTGATTTAAGTTTCTAATTCAGCTGGACATGAGTTTTTAATTTAACAAGTTAAGAAGCCTTTGTTATCACAACATAAAATTATACATTGATTCAACTTAAAGTCAAAATGATTTTTACAGTGTACTTACCAAACTCATCAGTGAGTAAAACTCTCTTAACTTTTATTAGTATTTTTGTATTTTTTCTTTCACATTTAGTTAGTTGTACACGTAGTACTTTTCAGTGTTTATAACGTTTCTATGCACAAAATACCACATGGAGCTCAGTTGTTAGTTAATGGTGCTCAGATGTAGCAACATTTTGTTTCATGTTTAGCCAAAGTTGAAAACAAATGTCAAAGTTTCTTACAGCTGGCCCTTTGAGGGCCACTATAACAGTTATGTGGCCCTCAGTGAAAATGACCTCAACCAAAAGTCAAAGCTCACCATTCCTGATTGAGACATATGTTTTGGTGTGATGTTTTTACTGAGACAGAGACAGGGAAATAACAGACAAATCGTAAGAAGAGTTCCCCTATTTGTTTATCACCTTTGAAAATAGTTTAATTTGACTTTAAACATACCGAAATGTCAAACTGTCTAAAACTAAATATTATTAATCCTGAACTGAAACGCTGTTGTTGTTGACACATCAGACATCTTCAGTCCTCCTCCAATGATCAAACAAATTTATTTAGAAGAAAACCGTCACAAATTGACGTGCAGCTTTGGGTTTTTGGTCACGGCTGACTTCACTGATTCAGGACCAGCTGGTTTCACCTCAGCAGAAGTGAAACTGGTATTTTTCATTTATACAACGGCCTATTATTCCTTGATGTTATGCATAATATCTGCCGCAAGTTTGGACTAAAATTATATTTTTGTTGAGAAATAACAGTTACAGACACTTTTGTGTTTACTATGTTGACTTTTGCTGTGGTGAGCATCTTAAAATTGTAAAAGTAAATATAGTGTAAAAAGTAATTTTATGATATAGAGCCTGTCCAGTTTGATTCGAAAAAACTATGCAGAGACTGCTGATTGTTAACATGGACAAGTTTGAATTAATTTCATTTTATTTTAATATAGGAATGAATGACACACATCAGTCACTTACAGCAGGCATGAAGTAATTATTAATATTAAATGTTGCAGCTGTAAGACGTCACATTTTAAAGCAGAAAATACAAATTCTTCATGTTTAATTCCATACTTTGCAATGAGTGTTTCAAAAAGGCATAACAATGTCAGGTGTAATCATTTTTGCTTTTTTCTGTTACCATTTGTCACAAGCATTTCTTGTTTTCAGCAAGCCTTGTCCTTGGCTAGAGCTCCTGCTGCCTGCCTCAACTTTAACTGCACGCTGATCCTGCTGCCAGTCTGTAGAAACCTGCTCTCCTTCCTTCGAGGTTCCATCCAGGTAAAAACAAATTGGTTTTAGCTTCATGTTCCTCCCCTTGGATCAGCTCCTGAATGTAACTTTTACCTTCAGTACTGCAGTCGGACCGCAGCTCGTCAACTGGATCGTAATCTCACCTTCCATAAACTGGTGGCTTACATGATCGCCTTCCATACAGGTAACAAGTAAAATCCACACATTTTTAAATGGTTTTATAATTTAGACACTTAGATTAAAATTTGTTCAATTAGAGAAAAGAAATACTCAAGAGAAAACAAACTCTTAATTATGAATAAATACATTTAAGATGTTTTGAAAGTTTTAAACGAGTGATCTATTAGAGCTCAGTGTTGGAGATCAGTCTCAGCTACCACCACACCAAACTTTAGCTCAATCTGTATAATCCACAGAGGTACGGTCAGTTTGGTGTTTGTTTAGGTGGCTGGTGTCCATCTTAAAACGAACAAACACATTTTGTGGTATTATTTATTTAAGTAAAGTAAGATTATAAAATAATGTGCGTGAAAACGACTCATATTTTGTAGATTCCACATAAGAATCATACTTTTAAACAAATAGATGAATGCACAAAATGGTTACATCATCACCCGCCTTTCATGCCAGCGTGCGATAAAAAGGAACCAATCCAAACATACGGGTGCTAAAGCTGAGTTGGTAAAGTTAAAACGAGAAGAACATGAGCTAAAATGAACCAAACAAATCTGACAGCTGAAAGGAGCAAAACAATAGCAAAAATTAGCTAAATTCTTGTTTTTATTTCTCTTCAGGTTGTAAAAAATGTATCCAAGCTGAATCTCTGCTGGTTCTTTTTAACTTTGTTAAACTTTAAGTAAAATACACTTTAAGAACCCGTTAAGTTGCACGCTGAAAATTAAACCCAATTTCTTTGTCATAATTGTTTTTCCCTTTTTTTTCCCCATTCCTTTTTCCAGCCGTGCATATAGTGGCACATCTGTTTAACTTTGAGTTTTTCATGGACGCTCAGCTGAACCGCAACAGCAGCTACCTGCCCTTCATCTTGTCTGAAATCGGCACCGGGGACAACGCCTCCTTCCTGAATCCCATCAGGAGCAACGAGACGGTGAGTCAGTGGTCCAGAATAGCCCGGCCTTATTTTCACAACATCACACTCGCTCTGCTCTTTAAAGAAATAAGCTGGAAGCTAAAACTGTGGCACAGCTGTGCAGTGGTGTGAGCTGTTGCAAGAAGGCTGCAGGTTAGTGATGTCAATTTGACACAAACGTTTGATAGCAAGTTATGAGGACTGTTTTTGCCAATATTGATTATCAAAGTGGCTGCATCTTCACATTGCTTTTTTCATTAGGTTTTTAATTTATTAAAATTAAAGAAAGACTCTGACAAAGTCTGTATTTAAGTTGACAGTATTGACAGGATTTTGTTGAATCTCCTCCTCTGCCAGTTCCTGCCATGGCTGGGCCTGAATGAGCCAAACCTTTAAGTTGCAGGATGTTACAGCACAAGAGTGAGGAGGAGGAGGATGTAACTGCTCCGCAGCACGCTGTGACACCGGTGCTACATTCAGACTGCTGGAAAGGCTCAATACTGCAGTCCATGAAAGGCTGAAACCAAAGTATTGATACTATTACATTGATAATCTTCTATGTTGTTATACGGCAGTATCTATAATAATCATTATTCAGATTGATCCGCCCACCTCTACTGGAGTTTCACCTCCCATGGAGCTTACATCCTCTCCTTGTGCACATGTGGGTTTTCTTTGCTGGTTTCCTCCCACAAACTGAAAAAGTGGATGTTAAATTAATTAGCAACTCTAAATTGTCCCTAGTTGTGAGTGTGAATAGTTGTTTGCATCTGTGTGTCCCTGTGATGGACTTTGAGAACTGTTAAGGGGGTCCACCTCTCGAGCAGTGGCTCAGGCACCAACTCTCCAGCAACCCAAAAAATGAAAAAACAGGTGAAAACAGATTGATGGCTGGATGACTTTGCTCATAATTTTCATGTATTGTTAAAACTGGTTTCCTAAAACAATGTGTAGATTCTAGTTATCTCACATTAATAGCTGTTAGCATCAGCTATCTAGCACCATCACAAGCTGAATTATTTATTAACACAGATTTAGGGTTTTTTGAAATACTTTTAATTTAATAGATTAGTAATTTTAACCCAATTTTTGAGAAGAAAACCTAACCCAGTATGCTGGGTCAAACTGAATGAGTTCAAACATCCAGAGTTGACATTTTTAACCCAGCAGCTTTTATGTTTGGTTAATTTTGGTGTTGCTAAACTTTGTGAAACCCTGACTGTTAGTTTCTAAATCCAGAAACAATACTGAAGTAATCAGAAGTTCCCCTTTACGTGTGTTTAAAACTTCTGCTTTAAAGATAAGTTTGTGTCTTCCTCATGTTCTTCAAAAGCACACAAATTACACAATTATTTTTTTTTTATTTGTTTTTGTCACTAAACCATCGTGAACCATGTTAATCCTGCTTTCAGGAACAACAGAAATGGTTTAAGTTCATATTCAAGAACTGCTTTCTGATCTGATATTTAACTAAATCTGAGTCTGAAAATAGTTTCTCTTTTTTCCTTTTTTTTGAAAACCATAACTAATTTTTTAACAGTTCACCAAAATATTAAACAAATTTCCTAATTTCCTGCAGTTTAAGCTATTTGTGTTGGAAACTGATCCTAAACACTTTTAGTACCACTGTAGTCCTTTTCTGGACTAAAATCCTTCTTTACTTTGATGCAGCAGAGGTCTAACTTCTTACCATCTAAACTTCTAAGCAACCAACCTCAAAGTCAACAAAAAGTGTTTGCCTCAATCACAGCAACAAGGGGAAGTACAGGATGTCAAAACAGGCGTTTGGTAAACATTTAGGGGAAGTTGATCAACAGTCACGACCTTCAGTGAGGTGATTAAAACAGAAGCTAACTGATCACCCACACACTAACCAGCTGTGTGTAACCAAGAACTAAAAAAAATGTCTGAAGAAATGTTAAAGGTGCAACAACTTGGTGCGTTCAGCTGTGGCAGCCATCTTGAATCAGGATGACTCCCAACAGTCAATAAGTTGTAGAATTGATCTAATGATTACTTTCTAAATCTGATCAAAATCTGACAAGTGAGCTAACAGGCAATTAGAAATGACTGTGATCTAAAGGTTAAATTTACCAGCCACTGAACCTCAAAACATCTGAGTTACTTGATTGGCAAGACAATTATCCAACGCTCTGCCCACTTCTGCTATTTTTAGAACAGTTGGAGAAGCCTAGAACAAAAGGAAATGTTCTCGATGAAACAGAAAGTCAGATTTTCCCTTTTCCGGTCTAAAGGTTTAGTCATACTTCAACAAGATGTAAGACATCACATCTTTTCGTCTTTTTCTCAAAGTGTGGGTATGGCCTCCCATTCACATACAACAACACTTGTTACACTGGCAGTATGCTGATGTTTTTTTTCAGTTGATGATGGACGAGGAAGATCTGGTATTTCTGCCGTAAATCGAGGAGAAACGTTTTAAAAATCTTTCACAAATAGACGGCCACCGTTTCCGACAAACGGTGCAGGAACGTGCCTCTGCACCTCCCCTCCAGGTCAGCACAGATACAGAGCCACCTGTGTCTCTGCACTCAGTTTCTCTGTGATTCACATCTTGATGCACGTGACCAAAACGCCTCTCTGTAAGCCAGGCAAGCAAATAGCCTGGCTTACAGAGATGAGCTTCTCTTTTAAAAATTTCTAAAGTTTAAGTTTAAAAGGCTTGGAACTCCCCATTCTCCGGGATTTTTTTTCTAATTGAGAAAGTTCACTAGATGGTTAGCAAAACACTTTTAACTCTAGAATAGAAGAACAGCTGTTTTGTTATTTGATTCTGTTTGGATTTACCAAATCCTGAGATTTTACACCAGCAGATTTACCAGCCGTTTTTGGGGAGCAAAGAAGGGAAAGGGGCAAACAACAGTTTAAAAAATGCATTAGTCTTATGTAGCACTTTTTGAGACCCTCAAAGACGCTTTACAATTTCATGCAATATTCATTCACACACTGATGGTGGTAAACTAGAATGAAACCATAGCTGCCCTGAGGCTGACCGACATGAGGCATGGCTGCCATATTGTACCACCAGACCCTCTGACCACCATCAATAGGCAAGGCAGGTGAAGTGTCTTTCTCAAGGACACAATGACTGAGACAGCTGGAACGGGGGTATCAAACCTACAACCCACCGGTTACAGGACAACTACCCTAATCACTCTGCCACAGCCACCCTGTTTAATGTAAAAGATAAAAAAAGTGAAATGTCTGGAAAAGTTTGATTCAAACAAACAGTAGCTGTGTAAAACTTATGAAAATTATTTAGTATGGAAGTGGAAGGGGAGACTGGTTTTACAATGTTTTATTTCGAAGAAATGACAAGTTCAAAACATCCCTCCCCATTCAGGACGAAGTCAAATTAAGTTGATTTGGGCCTGATTAAATCCTACATGGAAATGTTGCTTTCTGGTGGAAGTTGATGGAGCAAAAATAAAAATATTGGCAGCAAGTAGACAAGAATATCTACATTTTGCTGAATATTTGTATAAATATTGGAAGATACATTGGACAGGAAGAGTTTGTTGCCTCTTTCTGTGAGATGAAAGATCTGCTTTGATTTTCTGTAGGGATTTTTGGGTGTTGCTTTTTGCTAATTATGTCACCATTGTAACTTTAAATGCCCCCCAAAAAATACTGTATTAGCACACATCTTGGCCGAGCTGCTTATTTTTCTGTGTTGTTTGATAAACAATCTTAATGAGTGAATGACAATAGACACGGCTCTTTGTCAGAGCCATAAAAACAGAACTGATAATGTATTTTCTGGTGCAGAGTCCCACCATCGTCATGTTCACCACCATCGCCGGGCTGACAGGCGTGGTCATCACGTTGGCTCTCATACTCATCATCACTTCCTCCATGGAGGTCATCCGCAGGTCATACTTTGAGGTGTTCTGGTACACGCATCATCTTTTCGTCATCTTTTTCATCGGCCTGGTGTTCCACGGTTATGGGTAAAGACTGTATTTTTACGATGATCTTTCAAACTAATAGTTTGTCTTCTTCTTGATCTGTTATTATCTTTCTGTTTGTGCCGGCAGGCGTATTGTGAGGGGACAGACTGCTGCCAGCCTCCAGACAAACAAACCGGATGTTTGTGCTGATCAGTTTGAGGACTGGGGAAAGAATAAGTCTGGCTGTGACGTACCAGAGTTTGCTGGAAACCCCCCAGGGGTAAGCTTGGCTGAACATCTTCCACTATGTTTATCTACTGAAAAGGCTTCATTTACAACGAATGTGTGATTTAGCACGCACACTATTGCTTTATTGTTTCTGTACGTCTTTTAAAGTCTGAATATGTTGTACAATTCTTGCCAATTATATATCAAAACATTCAGCTCATTCATAAGTGCTGTGATTTGAGGTTTTTGTAACTTTTTTACTTTTCAAAGTGTTTCACTTTATTTGCTAAACACATTAGGATCTTTTCGATTAACTCAAACCATTGTTTGGACTCTGTTGTTGCCTTTTTATTCTACGTTTAGCTTTTAGCTAGAACTTTGCTACTTTTATCTTTTAGTTGGACTTTTAATATTTTAGCTTCATGAAAGCTTTTTGCTACTTTTAGTTTTTAGCTATCTTTTTGATACAATTAACTAGCATTGTGCTACTTTTACATTTTCATTGGACTTTTAATACTTTTGCTACTGATCTTTTAGCTGGTCTTTGGCTACTCTCAGCTTATAGTAAATCTTTTGTTTCTTTTTATTAGAGTTCCATTATTTTTAGTATTTAGAGAGCTTATTTAGCCTCTAGCTAGTGTTGCTTCAGCTTTAGATCCTTCAGGAAATTTCAGCACTTGTTCACACTGTATTTTTAGCCGATACTAATTTATGCCGTTGATATCACCGTGTATATTTTCCTGTTCTTTCAGACCTGGCAGTGGGTTTTGGGTCCGATGATCCTCTATGTGTTTGAGAGGCTTGTTCGAATCTACCGGTCCCATCAGAAAGTGGTCATCACCAAGGTGTGTTTACCTTTAAACCCTTTGAACTACAGTATTCCAGCTGCTGTATTTATCTTGTGTAACACTGACCCTGACTCGGTCCACAGGTGGTCATGCACCCCTCCAAGACTCTGGAGCTGCAGATGAAGAAGAAAGGTTTTCGTATGGAGGTGGGACAATATGTCTTCATCCAGTGTCCGTCTGTCTCCAGGCTGGAGTGGCACCCCTTCACCCTGACCTCGGCTCCAGAGGAAGACTACTTTAGCGCCCACATCCGAATTGTTGGAGACTGGACCCAGGCGCTGTACGAAGCCTGCGGGGGGGATAAAACCGAACAGCAAGAGGCCTGGAAGCTGCCCAAGTATGGTACCAAGAAAACTGGAGGTTTAAAAAAGGGACATTGTTTGTGAAATTACCTAGTTTCTGTCCCATTGATCAAATTCTCCTTAGAGAAGCTGACAGAAGGGGTAACAATCAGAGCCGTGGGTGGTTTATTGTAGATTTCTGTTGCTTGTTCAGCTCTGAAATGAGTAGAAACCACTGAAATCAAACTGTTATAAGAATTGCATCTCTCAGACTGTAATCGACGGTGGTCCTGCTGAGCAAATTGGAGCTTTCTTCTTTTCTCTTTAAGGCAGACAATGAAAGACCACGTCTTTCAGAGCTGCTGTCTCCGTGAAAATTATCCTCGCAGACGTTCGATCACACGTGTTAGAGACTGACTGAACCTTCACACTATGTTTAAAAAGGCTACCAAAGACTTAGTTGATGCTTCAACCAGTGAAAAGTTTCATTTTCTATGTTTATTTTTATTTTTTATGCTGAACAGAATCAGAAACATCTTATGTGGCCACTATTTTAAATCTTAAAAAAGTCAAGTTTTTCGGCTTCCCTGACCCCAAGAAACATTAGCTAGAAACACAATTAGAGCCATAAATCAAACAGCTCAATGTATCATAAAGAAACAGGCATCAAAACTTATTTTTCAAACTGAATAAACTATCTTATTTGTAAAAGTGGGTTAAAACTAAAATGAAAACAAACTAACTGATAACTTGCTGTATAAAGAGCTGTGACATTTTATAAACTATTATTGTTTATATTTTTGTTTCTTCATACCAAATAAATCAAATATGTCAGGGATGTAAAATGAATTTGTTAAGACATTTGGAAAAATGAATTTGCTGATATTTGAATTGAGTTGTTAAAGTTAAAATGATCAAAACAATAGCTCAAATTATCAAAACTAAAAAACAGTTGCTAAAGGTTAAAATTTAAAAAATGGGAACTAAAAGTAGAACCAAGAAAATACTTAAAAGTTAAAATTATCAAAACAGTAACTAAAGTTTAAAACTAGCAAAATGTTGGTTAAAACCTAAAACGGCAAGAGTAGCTGAAAGCAAAATTTATTTATTAATTAATTAAGAGAGAGAGAGATTAATGTTAAAATAATAATGAGTTGTTAAAACTATCAAAACAGTAACTAAAACTAAAACAAGCAAAATAAGTTTTTAGGCAGTTGAACAAGAAAACAAGTATTTTAAAAAATGTTTTTCTCTCGTTAAGTTTTACAACTGTTAAAACTAATGTTTCACTCTTTGCTCTCAGGGTGGCCATTGATGGCCCGTTTGGTACCGCCAGTGAGGACGTGTTTCGTTATGATGTGGTAATGCTGGTTGGTGCCGGAATCGGAGTGACTCCCTTCGCCTCCATCCTGAAGTCTGTTTGGTACAAACACATCCAGAACAACCAGGAGGTTTTCACCAAGAAGGTGAGCTTCACTTTGGCAGAAAACTGCAATCATGTTCAGCTTTGACAAACTTCAAAAAAAAATCTATATATATATATATATATATATATATATATATATATATATGTGTGTGTGTGTATATATATATATATATATATATATATATATATACACACACTCTTGATTAAAAATTTTAAGAGCAGTTGAAAAATGACAAAATTTCACGTTGTGCACTGGATTTTAAGTAGCTTCTAAGTAGAGCTTCGAAATGCAAAAACAAGAAATGGGAGTGCAAGAAAAAAAAAAAAAAAAAAAAAACCCTCTAAATTCAAAATAAAATTTGACAAAATGGACTCAGTAATGAGTACCTGTGCCATTTTTATTAATCGCTTCAAAAATTAGTTTCGGCATGCTTGGTCCTGGTGTTTCCAGGAGGTTAAAGGGAATGTTGTGTCAAGTGGTGAAGATGATTTCACAGAGGGCATTCACTGCCTGGAACTGTGGAAACTTCTCTTGCCATCCAACCCCAAGTGTTTTCAATTGGATTTAGATCAGGGGAACCTGCAGGATGGTCCAAAAGACTGATGGTATTTCACTGTCAGGTGATGTCAGATGGGCATTGTGTGAACTGCAGCGCTGTTGTGTTGAAAAACCCATCATTACACCACAGACAATGGCAGCTACCATTTGACCCTCTGCACAACTTGAAGCTCCATTGTTTCTTTGAAAGTACCATGTAGAAAACATCTCAGGTGGAATCTCCTTGTCATTCCAGTAACGTTTGAAGCCATCAGGATCATCAAGGTTTCATAAAATTTTCCACATTTCAATGTTCCATGTTTGGTGCTTTAATACAAACTCCAAACAAGCAGTTTTGTGCCGTTAAAGGAGACAAGGCCTTTGAAGATGTTTTCTGTTCTTGAAACCCTTCTCTTGCAGATGCTGTCTGATGGTTATTGGACTTCAGTTGGCACCAGTGACAAGCTTAATTTGAGCAGAGGGTCTGTGTATTGACAGACAGCCAATTGGATCCTCCGGCTCCGGGCCGGTGAAATTATTTTGGGTCGACCACTTGACTTTTTGTTCCATAAACCTCGAGGATCTTTTAAGAAGTTTAAAATGACTTATTGCGTCCAACCTCAGCAGCAATGGCACGCTGCGAGAGGCTTGGTTATGCAGCTAATAATTTGACTGCGTTTAAAAAGAGAAAGCTTTTTTGCCTTTGCCATCAGGAGGTCATGACACTGTGGATACCTGACAGAAAATAACACAGAATCCACATTTTTGTGAAGATTTGGGTTTTTAAAATGCTGTGGTCTTAAACCTTTCATCAGCTGATAAACGGCTTAATGTTTTATAAAATAAAATGTTTACTCAAATATTGTTTTTTTGTTTCTCGCCCTCTTCTTATTTTTGCATTTCAAAGCTCTACTTAGAACCTTCTTAAGATCAAACAGTGTAAAATGTGAATTCTTGCCATTTCTCAACTGGTTTTAACAATTTGATCAGTTCTGTATATGTTTCTAGTTTGACTTTATTCAGACAAAATATTTATAAAACTATCACAAACTCACTAAACATTTAAACGAAATGCATTTTAATGGTTTTAAAATGGATTTTTATTTACTTCTGTCCCAAGCCACTGAAGCCAATAAAAATAGGACATTTTTTGTAGAGATTACTTCCCACATTTTAAAGAGACTAAGACCAAATAACCTGAATGGTTTTGTTGTGGTGCAGATCTACTTCTACTGGTTGTGTCCGGAGACTCAGGCCTTCGAGTGGTTTGCGGACTTGCTGCAGTCTCTGGAGCGACAGATGGCAGACAAAGACATGGCCGACTTCCTCAGCTACAACATCTACCTGACCCGCTGGAAAGAGACTGAGGTATGAGACCAAAGAACTGTGTTCAGCTGAGAGCAGAAGGGCACCATAGTGTTAAAACATCTGAATAAAAACCGTGATGTGATGGAACAGAAAATCTGTGAAAAGGTGGACGGTCTTTGTGCCAATACCACATTTTTCCAAATCAAGTACAAGTACTGAAATATAATCAAATTTTAAAAATAAGGTAATGAACAATTCCTGTCATTGGGCCTCATGCAAGAACATTTTCGTATTCTTATCCTAAATTTCTCTTACTTTTGTTCATACGAACGGTTCTTACGA
>JARVJO010000186.1:9158600-9173175 GCA_031762555.1 Cynodonichthys magdalenae | reverse complement strand
TGCATGTTGCATGTTATAGCTTTCCCCCCCAATCACCCCCCACCCTCCTCACACCTTGCCTCCTTAGCCTCCTCTTCTTCAAGCCAAATATCCGGACTTTGGAGAAGATGTCGACCAGGTTCCCGTTGCACAGCCCCTGCTTCTTGCCAGGGCTCTTCCGCCGCCGGTGAGCGGTCGGTCGGTGGGCGTGTTGCTCCCTCGCCTGCCGCTTCTGGCGGATCAAACCGCTGGCGATGGCCGCTGCCATGTCTCCGCTACGAAAACAACCCCGTCTCCGTCCGCGTCTCCAGACTCGTTGCTGTCCACCGGAGGGGACGGAGCGCAGACAGAAGCGCTAACCCTCCAGTCTTCGTGTGACCGACTACAACAGCCCCATACTTGTACGACAAGGAGGGTAAAGTCAAAAATTAAAAAAAGATTTAAAAATCCCACCTTACAACATATTCTCTTGTTTTTGTTGTTCCTTTCAGGCCATATGTGAAACGCGCAGCGGTTTACCTGTCCGTCACGTTTCACCGGTCTGTCTGTCAGCCAGATAACAACAGCTGTCACTGAACGGCTCCTCCAGCCAATTCTCCCGGACCTCGTCTGTCAGTTTCTGCTCCCATGGTGGTCAACCGGCGACATGAGCGAAAACATCGGGAGAGAAAAAGAAGCTCGCAAAACGCCCTCAGAAAGCAGTTATGTCCCTGTTCTCTGACAAAAAAAGGTCTGTTTGTATTCCGCTGACTGAAGCGCGAGGCGCGCGTGCCACCGCGAGCTGCTCCAGCTGCGTCAAGCTAACGAGAGTCACACAGTGTGTCACCGGAAAAAGGTCAAGTTGGTTTTCAAAACAAAAGCTCAGATAGTTCCCGTTTCACGTCATTTCAGAAGTCATAAGCATTAAAAACTATTATTTTCTGAGATAATAATAGTTGTTGCTACAAGCGCAACACATAAACAACAATAACAGCAACATCATCGTAAACAGTGTTTGGATAAATTAAAAAACGGACACGAATTTCCAAAAATAATAACTCAATCACCAAAGTAGTCCCAATAATTATTTATACCTAGTATGCAGTTGCCACCTGAAGATCATTGACATTTTATGTAGTGTTGGTTGAAAAATGAAACAGTAATCAAAAGCTAAAAACAATTTTACAAACCTGAATCTGAATCTAACCAAACTTATACAAAAAACACGCAAAAGATCAGAAGCTTTTCAAATTTGTCTTTTTCTGAGTTAAATTCAGAAGCCCCTTAAACCATTAGCTAAATTAGCAACATGCTAATATGTTTTAGTTATGTAAACTTAAAAAGTATGTTTTATCCAACTCACATCACAGTTAACGTAGACACAAAATCAAGTTTTTTTGTGATTTGAGCTCTTCTTTTATCCTGAAAGGAAGGACCGGATGCCACTGTGATGGTGCCTCCTTGAGTTTGACGACGGAAAACGCGAGCGCTGTCTGGAGCCACAGTGTTTGCCGAAACCGCGCACCAAGCGAGCGGATACATACACACACGCACGAATGCGCGTGCGGGACGGTGGGCTGTTTGTGTGTTCAATTACTTTACTGAAAATGAAGTAGGCCTGGGTTTATTTGCATTTAAGCCTTTCCTAAGACCGGTTTTGGCAAACCTGAAACAGAAGGTCTCCACTAAAATGTTTTTTTTAAATAGAAAAAAAAACTTGTAATTAAATAATTATCTGACATGCTTGTTTAGCTCAGTGTTTATATCTGAAAAAAAAAATCGGTTTTGTGTCGCATTTGCCTGTACGTTCACACTGCAAGCAAATCTGCATATTTGATTTTTTTTACGACAGTCCAAACGCGAAAAATCCGATTTTTCAAATTCTGCCCAGGCCCATCCTAGAGGAAAGTTTAACTCCTCCCCCAGAAAATTTGAACGAAATAAATGCCATTTCCTGCATTCTGGTGTATTTTAACAGGTTCTTAAACATACTTTTACCCACATCTAAACACTTGATTTTATAATTATTTCAGAGACAAAGTCTTCAGTTCAATCAACGTGTTTTAAAACTCACTGTTATAGCAGACTTAAGGTTAATTAATGTGACACAATTTATCATATCTAATGACTTTAGGGGTGCCTTTTACTTTTATATTGTTTATTCTTGATTTATTTTTAATTGTAACACGTCATTGTGGCAAATAATATGTCTCAGGTTCCTTCCTGTCCTGCACTTCCTACAAATTAAATATCATCATCATTCACCTGAGCCACAGAACTATGTCCCTACATGCTGATCCAATCCAGTAGTTTACAGCAAATACTTTGGTTCTTTATAACTATAAATTTAGGCTACTGGTTGAATTCATAAAATTCCAATGGTGTTAGCAACCTCAGCATTTTCCCAGAAAATGTGTGAGTTATAGAGGCGACTTTGCTCATGCACATTTGTAACGTTTTTTGTTTTTTTATTTACAAAATAGTCTATTAGTTTCTAAGATTAAAGCTTGATGACGTAAAAAACCTGGATAACACCTACCCCCAGTTTACACTGCATGTGGGTTTGGTCCACCTCGTATGTCGCCGTCATTCATTTACACTGCCTGCAGCTCCGCTCCAGTGTGAAGCACAGTGGTGCTCCGAGAAGCATGCGCAGGAAATGTGAGATCACGCAATAAATCCAGTGATAAATATGGAAGTCAGACCAAATAAATTAATTCTGTGGAAGACAACAGTTAAAACTGCATCTCTGCTATCTGTTTTTCAATTCATATTTCAAAATAAAACCCACACATTTTGTGTGTATGCATATGCTGCATGTGGTTATCTGCTTCCCAAACAGAATGTTACATTTTAACAGCATTGTACAAATATATACATATATTTATTAATATATAGGATTCTGACAAAACGTAGTTTGCCTCTGGTGAATTATTTTGAAAATACCGATGTTGTGCTCGTTCTTTCTTCCTGTTGGTGCGATGTGACCTTTGTAGATTGACGGCCTTTCCCAATTGGTGGCTACTCCCTACTCCCTACACACTACACTCGCTGTGAAGCCCCCTCGCAGCTGAACTGAGTCCCCTTGATGGCGCTGAGGGTCTAATTATCCACCCTCTGTTTTTGAGACGGCCTCTCCTCACACTACCGGAACAGGAAGCTGTCGTAACCATGGTAACAGTCCAACCTCTGGCAGTGACTGAAAGCTGGAGAATGAAGCTGTAAGATCATCTAGAAGACGTTTTTTTAATAGACCCAGGAAAATATTTAATTGGGCGATAGGACTGTATTTGTAACAAATACAGTGTGATAACTTGTCAAAACAATTGCATTTTTAACATATTTAATAATTTTTAGTTCATTTTTTCTTTTTTTTTCTTCTTTTTTTAAATATGGAACAAGGTTTTATGTCTTTAATAAAGCTTGAATTGAATTGAACAAGATTTATATAGCCTATGTGAAAAAATATTTGTTGGTGAGGTGTTTACTTAGTAAATATGTGCGCAAAACATATGCGGAACTTATATTTTTTCGTCCCGTCCTTCAAGGCCGACCATTATTAGTTGTTGCACGTGCTGCTTAAGTGTGCATTGGATGCTGACTCTCTGTGGAGGGCCTTATAAACCCCTCCTACTCGTACATAATTGGTTTCAGATGGGACTTAATATGGCCAACCCTCTGTGGGTACGCGCAAACGGAGTGTGTAGTGAGTAGGACGAGTGAGTAGCCACCGATTGGGAAAGGCCGTGACTCTGCACTTGATCTGCCATCTGACAAAAATAGGATCAAATCTAATTTTGGTGGATCGCCACCATGTAAAGGCAGTGTAAATACTATCATTGATTATGATGGGTGTGTTTTTAACTGCAGAGGGCGGAGCAGGCTCAGTGTAAATTGGGGGTCGTGACTCAGACTGCAGGTTTACTTGTGATTTCTAGAGATTCTAAAATAAAAAGAGCTTTCAGTTATCCTACTCTCTTGTGGAACCAACTTCCAGTTTCTCTGTCTACTTTTAAGACGTAAGATTTTCCTTTTTGAAAAATCCTAAGGGTTGGTTTGTGTTTCCTCAGGTATCCCTTTGTTTTGCTACTATAGGCTTAGACTGCTGGATGAAAAACTGACCACATCTCTTCACTTTGCTGCTGTCTTTACTTGCTCCACTCTCCATGTTTGCATTTGTAATTACCTCACTGCTTTTCTTCCTATAGGCACTACATCTATTCTGTGTTTGTAATCCAAGTGCCCAATTCATAATCCACAGAAGATAAGGGGAGAAGTGAAGTTAATTCAACTGATATCAGTGGATATTGCAACATAGTCTAGTACAAACACAAATGTGGTGCAGAAAAGTCAGCCCTCCTGTGCTCATTATCCCCTCACACAGCCCCACTGTCTGTATTCAGCTCAGGAACTGCTTGTCTGAATATACGGTTTAAAAATGCAAGAGGTGGGCTGGATTGATGGGCTGATTAAGGTCTCGCACAGCCTCATGTCTGCATATGTTTTCCAAGAATGTAATGTTCCAACCTCAAGCTCATTCATAACATTACGCTTAAAGTTTTTTCTTAACTTAAATATTTGTGACAATGAGGCATGAGGCAAAACCATTTTTTTTGTCCACAAAAATGCTTTTGATGCTTCTAAGGACATACACTACTACTGCAATCTTGAATGTTAGGCATGTATGTGTGTGTGTTTGTGTAGCAAAGTCAGTTTTGCTTTTCAACAAACGTTTCACAGAAATATGATGTACATCTGCTCCTATTACCACTAGATGGCAGCAGAGCACGTCTGAGAGAATTAATGGCTTCACTGATAGCAACACTAATAACAGAAAGTTCATAGAAGAAGTAGGTTTCTGTGTATAATTAGAAGTGATGTGATAAAACTTTGATTAAATTGTTAAACTTCTTGTCGTAAAAACAGAAAATACTTTGTTTTTGTTTAATATTTTCAGCATAATCTTTGTTTGGTCCTGTTTGGCTTTAAGCAGCTGTCTTTTTACCTATTTGAAGCCCACAATAAATGCAGCTTTCTTTTTTTGATCTCTCCTCAAAACAAAACTTTAAATATATCCCTCATTCTTGTCTGTCACAATGCCTGTGTGTGAGAGACTCCTCTTATCCAGGTCAGTCCAAGCGAACAAGTCATGAATAAATCAAAACGTACATTTACATTCAAATTCAGCTGGCTGACTGCTCTCTGTGTCATTGCAGGAAAAAAAGGTAAAGGGCCTCAGCTGGTAAACTTAAAAAAAAGACAGTCTGCCGCACTACCTCCGTCTTATCCCATCACCCAAAACTGCCATCAAATAAAAATCAATGCCCCGTCCCAAATCTTTTTTTTTTTTTTTTACTTCAGGGAACACAGTTTGAAAGAAAACAGACTGAAGCAGCGACCACAGAAGTGCTGAAATATGCAACGCTGTGCATCAGTGGGAAAGGAGTTTGTTGTATAACTGAGCCAACATGCTCTGCCTCAGTCATCTGGCTTACATTAGGGGATTTTCTTCAGGCATAATTTTGTCCTGCATCTTGCACAGAGACAACAGCGCCATCCACAGGTACTAAAGAGTTACTGCACCATCAACTCTCACTACCCTGATTTAAAGTGTCTAAGTTGTCATTTTTTTTCTAATAAAAAGGAATGCATTTTTGGAAAGATAACATGAATAGCACATTGCAAAAGTGATTTGACAATGCTAAGATGAACAGCTGTTGAGATTTTTGCATGCACAGTAACAGGACGTGATGTCAAAGGGGAATGCCTGCATGTAAAAAGAGAATTGCTGGGAATTGTTTCATTAATCTAAGACTAGGGATGGATGGGTATTGTTAAGATTTTATCAATAATACTACTCTTATCAGTACTGCTTATCAATCCAGTATTTTAATGGTCATCTAATTGATGCTTTTCTATTGGAATAAAATCAGTGTTTCCTTTAGGAAATTGGTCTTAGGAGGAGGGGGTTAGACCAAAAAAAGACTTACGCTCTACAACTCTGCATGTATCAGTGTTGGTGACGCAGAATGTGAACCATATTTTCATCCGTCCCCCCTTGACATTTTATAAAAGAAGTGGAGGAGCAACTGCAGAAACAGCTCTCAATGTGGTGTTATTGTCCTCCGTCGCCAAGGCGGGGGACTTAGAAATGCTCTCCGTCTGTGGATGCAGTATGATTTTTGGGGGTTGTGGCCTAATTCAACATCATGCCATTGACATACGTTTGGCTCTAAATTTCACATATTTCAGCCAATCAGCACACAATTTGCTATGGTTGATCCTAATCCACCCCACTACAGGAATGCAGTCTAATTTTTGGAGGGCGTGGTCTAATTACATATAATGTTGTTAACATAATGTTAGCGCTAAATCACACATACATCCGATCTAAACCAATTTTTTTGTGCATCATCAGGGAGACCTGCTCAACATGTTGGTCACTTTAGCCCCCCTATCCATCCGTCCGTCTGTTCACCTTATGAGATTATTTAAATAATGAAGACCTGTGATGATTCCAACTAAACTGCTAACCATTGGTCACTACTGAAAGGTGACGGGGGACATCAACGACGGTTGGAGTCGAGTTCTATCTTGTTTAAATTGAAATGACTATGTAGGCTTGGATACACGGGAAATGCTGTAAACCAAAAACAAACTATGAATATGCAATGATTCTCTTAAGAACAATATAGAACATACAATAAAGCCACTTATTTTTTTACACATGCAATTTTAATTTGCGTTTCGTTAACTGCATGTCAGGTTTTTGACCAGCAAAATGGAGGAAGAAGATGTTGGATTTTTTCATGACAGTCTGAAGATGACAAATCCAATTTTGTTACCCTAAATTCAACCCACTTCTTTTCAGTTTGTGATACTGAATCAGATACATATCAGATGTCTTTCAGATAGACCTCAGATCGGAGTCTGATCGGTCATGTCGGATCGTTTCCCTATGCTGTTTAAAGTTTAAATCTTTGTAGCTCCAAATGTCTTCAGCTACAGAACAGAAGTCCAGTTGCTTCATCTTTTTTCTTTAAATTTTCCATGTCCTTAGGTGACTGATAAAAACAACACTACAGTAACGTTGAGCAGTCGTGGATCGCATCAATGCTAAAGTTACTCGATCAATACTTTAGTTTAAACACAACATTTTGTTTGAAAAATAAAATGCTGCACTGGAGCTTCCGGTCAGAGGCAGTTATGACATAAACACTGAACTAAACAAGCAGGTCAGATGATTATTTAATCGGCTCTGACCTCACAACTCCAGAATCGACATGCTAACAAGTAGCATCTATATCAGGTCGTTTTCTGCACATGCAGGTAGCATTAGCTCTGGAATCCTGTTTTGTTAGAAGCCCCTCCCCTTCGTGCTGAGTCTGACAGCACAGGGGAAGCAGGCTGCGAAAGGCGAGAGAGAAAGAGGTCTTTCTGTTTATTCGAAACAACGCAGCAAGCGCTGTGTCCACACTTGTTATGTCACTTTTCCTGTACCGGTAATGATACTGTTAAGGCTGGAGCTTATTGATCCAGTCAAAATTCATCACGTGGAACCGGTGCTCAAAATATATTGGGTTTTGGTACCATCCCCAACAAAGATCAGAAAGTTTCTTTTCTTAAAATGTTCCTCTTTGATGTCACTTCATGTTCATCTTTTGTTGAGCCAATTTAAAATGAAGATATGCCAGTTATGTGACAAAATTGTGTAAAATCATTATTACTATGCAAAATTTTGTAAGTATTATGATATTTTCTTTCACCTTTTGCACTGGTAGGCTATGTATGTCACAGGCACTTTAAAAAAAATTCAGAGAATATAAATTGAAAGAAAGTCAAGAAAGACCAATCATGTCCCCTCCCGAAAAAAAACACAAAAAGTAACAAGTGCAAAATTTATATTGAACTTTGATATTGGCCCAGTTTTCCCTTCCAGACCTGTGTGTAATTAAGTCTCCGTATAAATGCACCTGCTCTGTGATAGTCTCAGGGTTCTATTTAAAGTGGAGAAAGCATCATGAAGACCAAGGAACACACCAGGCAGGTCCGAGATACTGTTGTGGAGAAGTTTAAAGCCAGATTTGGAAACAAAAAGATTTCCCAAGCTTTAAACATCTCAAGGAGCACTGTGAAAGTGATCATATTAAAATGGAAGGAGTATCAGACCCGGCCATCCCTCTAAACTTTCATCTGGAACGAGGAGAAGACTGATCAGAGATGCAGCCAAGAGGCCCATGATCACTCTAGATGAACAGCAGAGATTCAGCTGAGGTGGGAGAGTCTGTCCACAGGACAACAATCAGTTGTACACTGCACAAATCTGGCCTTTATGGAAGAGTGGCAAGAAGAAAGCCATTTCTCAAAGATATCCATAAAAAGTCTCGTATATAGTTTGTCACAAGCCACCTGGGAGACAAACATGTGGAAGAAGCTGCTCAGGTCAGATGAAACCATAATCGAACTTTTTGGCCACAATACAAAACGATATGTTTGTAAAAGCAACACAGCTCATCACCCTGAACACACCATCCCTACTGTCAAACATGGTTGTGGCAGCATCATGGTTTGGGCCTGCTTTTCTTCAGCAGGGACAGGGAAGATGGTTAAAATTGATGGGAAGATGGATGGGGCTAAGACCATTCTAGAAGAAAACCTGTTGGAGTCTGCAAAAGACCTGACACTGGAACGGAGACTTATCTCCCAACAAGACAATGATCCAAAACATAAAGCCAATCCTACAATGGAATGGTTCACAAATAAACATATCCAGGTGTTAGAATGACAAAGTCAAAGTCCAGACCTGAATCCAATCGAGAATCTGTGGAAAGAGCTGAAAACTGCTGTTCACAAACACTCTCCATTCAACCTCACTGAGCTCGAGCTGTTTTGCAAGGAAGAATAGGCAAAACTGATAGAGACAAACCCCAAGTGACTTGCAGCTGTAATCGCAGCAAAAGGTAGCGCTACAAAGTATTAATGCAAGGGGGCCGAATAATTTTGCACACTCAGTTTTACAGTTTTTTATTTGTTAAAAAAGTTTAAAATATCCAATAAATTTAATTCCACTTCATGATTGTGTCCCACTTGTTGTTGATTCTTCAGAAAAAAATTACATTTATATCTTTATGTTTGAAGCCTGAAATATGGCAAAAGTTTGAAAAGTTCAAGGGGGCCAAATATTTTACACATATATCAATAAAACGTAAATGTACGGAAGCCAAGAGCGGCCGTTTTCCGCTTATAATTATTTTTCATATTTTTTTCATTATCATGAAATAAAGAGGAGCGTTTTGGCAAGATAACAAGTTAATTTCCAGATGGTGTTTCCTCTTGTGTATCATTCAGTAACCATGGAGACAACCTGGTCCCCTCGGCTGTTCATCGATGAAGTTTTCTGTCTGTCTGTCTGTCTGTCTGTCTATCTGTCTATCTATCTTTCATTCGTTCATTCACCAATATTTAACCAGGCAAATTCCATTGAGTTCACAGATCTCTTTTGCAAGGGTGGTCTGGACCTGAAGGCAACCTGTTAATTGTTCATAATTCTGTGTCATTTTTGTATCATCACACAGGCTGAAATTTTGATTTGTTTGTTTTGTACAGATAACTTTCATATCAGCCCTCATCATCTAAGGAGATGGCTGACCCGACTGGAGATCAGCAGGTGTTTACACAGTGATCTTGATGATATAATAAACTTTATCGGTCACCAGCTGAGGGGATCGGGCCATCTCCATGGTTACTGAATGATACACACAGGAAAAACATAACTTGTTATCTCGAGAAAATGCTCCTTGTTATTTCGTGATAATGACATAATTAACTCATTATCACAAGAAAACCATGGAAAATAATTATAAGTGGAAAATGGCCGCTCTTGGCTTCCACATATATGTAATCCTCCATCTGCATGATATATATTTTTTTTATTTGGGGGGGCACAGTTGTTTGTTTGCTCTCTGAAGGTGGGGCTTACGCTCTCTTACCCTTTGAAAACCCCTGGTCTAAGCCTTAAATGATACATGGGATCTGTTTTTAAAACTTTGCTATTAACTATTGGAGCCAACGCTGTCTGTGAGCAAAATATCTCAAAAACCACAGGACAAATCTGAAATTACAAGGCTGTGTGTACTGGAAAAATTGATCCCAAGGTCCCCACAAGGTAACAAATACATGTACACACACACAAATACACACACAAATCATTTTTAACGAAGAGGAAGAGAAACATCTCTCAACTTCCAAGCATTATTGGGATCTGTGCTTTTTCTGGTTGTCTCCTGTTATTTCCAAAACCTTAGTATTTATGAAATCTCAGCTCACTTTTAGTTTTTTCTTGAAGTCAAGTAAGCAGGCTGTTTTATGAAAAGAAAATATGAACAAACTTGAAACGGACTGTGCTAATGCTTATGGTAAAAAAATTTCCACACCAAAACAATTTAAAGAAATCCATAAAAAAAACTAAACTATAACTATTTTAATTTCGTCCAGTCTTTATATAAAAATAATTAATAAAACATAAAGAAATGGTAATAAAGTAAATAAAGTAAAACGTATCCAGCATACAAGTATTCACTTAATTTAAGTGAAAATAACAGAAATTCAGTGTTATTGGTTAAAGCATGTTGTCAGTCCAACAACATTTCTGTAGGTGGCGCTCTTTTCTTTGCTTGGAGAGTCAGAGATCCTGTTTGTTCTAAAGGTAAATCTGTCTTTTCTGCTTCGATCATCTAAAATCGCTACCAGCTCAAAGCAGGGGGACATTTAAAACCTGCCTGCGCAGCTGAAGTAAAAAAAAAAAAAAAAAGTTGGTGACGAAAGGATGATGAAGCGATGGGAGGGGAAGGAGATCCAGCAGGGCTGGCGGGGGGAGAAGGGTGGGGGTTTAACAGCTGTGGGTGGGTGTTCCCCAGACGGGGAGTTGAGGATTGCCACGGTGAAGCAGAGCCGGATGAGTCATAATTCACGCTCAGACACCCCGCCCACACGCACGCGCATCAGCGCAGAGACGGGGAAGTCCACTGTTGCCCTGGTAACGAGTGATTAGTGACGCAGGTGGGTCTCCGAAAGGAAAGAGTGAACACCTGCTGAATGCTGAGAAGCAGACACACAAACACACACACACCTGGTTTCAGTTACAAAGAACTCCATCTTCACTTTATCACTAAGTGAAAACACTCCTTTAGAACAACCTCTCTGTGTCTTTTCTTTACATTTTCTCCTCATCTTCTAGTGTTTTCTTGCCTCTTCATCCCTCTCCTGTCCACATCTTGTTTACTTTCCTACCGCCTCTCCTCTCCCCTTCCTCTCCTCATCTATCTCTGCAACAACACCAACTCAGTGGGGAGGAGGACAGAGAAACGTAAGGACTAAATAATTCATTCACAACCCCAACCCCCCCAAGTTTTTTCTTTCGACACTGCCGTCTCCTGCGTCTCTATTCCTCCACCCTGTTTCTGAGTTTTGTGTGTGTTCCTTCTTCCTCGTTAAAGTGAGCTTCACCATCACAAGTGCATCGTTAAAGGGGAACATATCAACCCCAAGATGCCTGAAGGAGAGCTTGTTAAGTGGCTCGCAGTGGTCAGAGATGTGAAGGGGTCTGACTGTGTGGAGTGTAAACAATGCTGTGATCATTAAAAAAAAGTTTTGAATTAATCAAAACACTATAATTTAGCAGCAAAAACTGAAAACAGGCATGAGATTTACTCAGAAAGCAAATAAAAGTTCTGTTTTTTCTGCTTTGGGTAAATGTTACACAGTCTCATGTATAGTTTTGGCAGTAATGTTAATGTAACTGGTTGCTAACACGAAATACCCCTTTTCTCAGAGTTTATCAACCATGCTTAACTCATCTGCAGTAATTTACATGCTTCCCTCAACATCTTGAGTATTATTGCTTTTTTAATTGAACCTTCCCTCTCGTTCTGTACTTGGGTTCTTTAATCTAATCAGCCTACATGACACAGTGTCAACACCTTACAGCTGCAGGATTTACCACCGTAAATGTCCACCACACGTTCTTTTTCTGACATTTGCAGATTTAACATGTTTGATATATTTGTCTTTGATCCAATAAGTAATTTCACTGTTTATGCATCTTATACAATCATGTTTTTCCACAGTTTTCTTTCTTTCTACCCATTTGTAATAACATTTTTCATGACAGTCTGAATGTTACAAATGCAATTTTTGTTACAAATCTGACACCCAAATCTTCCTGCAAGTGTTTGCAGTCTGAACGTTCACGTTGCATTTCATCAGACTTTTACATCACAGACTTAGGGGTATAAGGGTCGATACAAACTTAAATATTAGTGCCAGTTTGGAACTTTGAAAGTCTTCAGCTACAGAACTGTAGTCGAGCTGCAAAGTGTAATTGCATCAGACAAATATCTGTAATAAACAGGAAGTCGCAAACTCGCAGGGATACACATCCCAGGACAATGGAGAGAAGTTCTTAGGAACATGTTGTACTTATTCTGTCATATCAACTACACTCTAAAAAGGAAATGTTGGATTTACTTAACCATGTCATGTCAACTGGATCCACTTAACTGAGTTGAGTAAATTCAAAGCAATATACTAGTTTTTAACCAAATAACATGAGTATATTGCTTTGAATTTACTTAACTCCGTTAAGTGGATCCAGTTGACATAACATGGTTAAGTAAATCCAACATTTCCTTTTTTAGAGTGTAGTTTTGGTGATGTTACGTGCTGTCTGGAGACAGAAAAAGAAATGTGATTCTCTTCACATTACAGGAATAACTGAGAAGATGTTGAGAGCAGGAGGAGGGTCCAGCTGCAGTCCGGTACCAGACAGACATCGGGAACAGCCGATCAACATGTGAGGTAAATGTTCGCTACATCTGAACTTATTCAGCAAATGTGTTTCCATCTCTCCTTTTGTGCATTAACTCTTTTTCGAAAAACCTAAAAACTACCTCAAGCAACCGTATAAACTTTTTTGCACATTAGAGGAAGTTTTTTCGAACTTGGTCATTTCCATTCACCTTATCTAATGTGATACTTCAAAATGCGAATTAAAAAACATTGATGGAAACACGGCACGTATAACTTCTTTCAGTACTTCACTCCCATTACAGAAGTGCAGTTCTGTACCTGAGTAGGCAGGAAGCAGCAAGATGAAAGGTAAACATTGAATGAAACAAGAATAGCTGATAACAATTTAGTCAGTTCTGATTGCTAACAGTCGAATCCAAAACTTAAATTCACCATCTATAGAAACAGCAGGCAAGATCATGAGTCACACTCATCCTAAACTCCAGGAACTCTTTGACCAGGCAGTCCTTTTCTAAGCAAACAACATTTAAACTGACAGCTCCAGTGTTATGTACTGAATACACACTGCTGAACTCTGGGAGGAGGCCGAGGGTTTGTGCACGACTAATTCTGCTCAGTCATTTAAAAAAGTTAGAGTTTTTGCACATTGATAATTAAATGTTATTATTGTCATGTCCTTATCGTGACAATTTTCTTTTGTGTTACAGTTAGTGTATTTTAAACCCAAGCAAAAATTATCTCAAAGGAAACAAATAAAGAACTTTGAATCTCAACAGGCGTCGAAGTTGGGAGTTTTTATTTTTTTGTCTTTAATTTAAACAAAGAAAGCTCAACCTGCCCTGTTGGGAGTTTGAACACCAGCATTTCCCTTGTTTACGAGAGGGAATGTCTGAAAAGTGAAATGGTAATTTCTTGTGTTCCGCTTCACTGACTTGCAATGGAAACAATCATGTTGTTCTCCCTTGAGGAGGTGCCAAACCCTTTGAGCCTTGCTCAAAAACTGTGTGGCTCAATATTAGAAAAAAGGGGCAGACAATATTTTCTGTATAAGTCAAATGAAGTCATGTCTACTTTTGCATAGTCACATATTATAACGAATGTGAAAATCAAATACCTTTTTCTGTATTAAAAAAGCTAGCATCCCAAAATTTTGCAACTGTCCCAAGAAAGCACAACTGACCTTTGGCAATAAGAAGTGAGGAATCTGACATATTGTTTAGGATTGAAACGTTATTTGCTGATAAAGGATTCAACAACTATAAAGGGTCTAAGTCGAGCGTTTTAGAATGCTTGGTTGGATATGTGCTTCCTGAAAACAGAGGGCGCACCGCTGTTAGATTAAATGGGTTTACCTGCAAATACAGTATCATATCTTTTTGTGTTTTATGGCATGCCGGGTGTTCCAAAAAATTCAAACTGGAATTTTAACACTGTCATTATCAGACCATTAAGTTGGTAATTATGGTAAATTACATTTTAATAACAGGTGGCTGCTTGTAAATAAATAATAAACACTACTTTTGCATTTAACTAACTGTAGACTGTATTTTGTAATTAACATAGCTAGTCTAGCCAATTTCTTTTTAAAAACTATTGTAAGAAACTTACACCTCTTATAACGAACGTTATAAGGAAATTATTTAGCAAGGGATCTCCTATTGTCGGTAAACATTTCTTCTGTACCAAAGTGAATGGACAGCATACAATAAGTGAACCAACTCAGTGAATTTAACTTTGATCCATCAATAAATGCGATCATTTATTTACATAATCAAACAAATCACGAGTGAACAACTTATTTATGAGCAAT
>JARVJO010000186.1:9134633-9146083 GCA_031762555.1 Cynodonichthys magdalenae | reverse complement strand
ATTATTTTCATTTGTTTAATAAATACACTGGCGTGATACAACTTAGTACATATTCGATTACTTTTTGAGATATGTCTATTTTGGAGTTGTAGCCCCCCTGGAGAAAAATCCACCAGCCGCCACTGCATTCAGCTAACATTAAAACACTTCCTTCCCCTCCTAGAAGGACACTATGTGGTGGTCAGAACAGACAACACCAATGTCGTGGCTTATATCAACAGGCAGTGGGGCCTGAGATCGTTGAGGCTTCACACACTGGCCCACAAACTGGTCATCTGGAGCAGCAGACATTTCCTCTCGTGTTCTTGGAGTGCTGAACTGTGGAGCAGATCTTCTCTCCGGGGGAAACCCTCTGTACGCAGAGTGGAAACTCCGTCCAGATGTGGTCAGGCTGGTCTGGCAGAGGTTCAGACATCCATGGACCTTTTTGCCTCACAAGAGAACAATCAGTGTCCCTTGTTCTTCTCCCTGCAAAACCAGAATGTACCACTGGTTGGTGGATGCACTCGCCCACAGGTGGCTCAGGGTCCTACTTTATGCTTTTCCTCCCATAGCTCTCATCTCTCCAACGTTAGCCAGGGTACAGTCGGAGGGCCTGTCAATAATTCTCATTGCACCTCAATGGCTATCAAAGCACTGGTTAGCAGAGATAACTCAGCTTCTCTGGGAGGAGCCTTGGCCTCTGCCTGTACACAGAGACCTGCTGTCTCAGGCAAAGGGACAAATCTTTCAACCCCACCCAGGAAGGCTGGCTCTGTGGGCCTGGCCAGTGAGAGGTTCAATCTTCAATCCGCAGGGCTCCCACAGAATGTGATTGAGACCATACAGAATGCGAGGGCACTTGCAACAAGATCACTGTATGAGTGCAAATGGTCCATTTTTGAAAAATGGTGCTTTGACTCTCAGGAGATTCCTTATCAGTGTTCTGTAGCTGTCATTTTGTCTTTCTGACAGAGCCTAATTGATATGGGAAAAGCTTTTTCTACTATCAAAGTTTTTTTGGCAGCTATTTCAGCCTGCCACATGGGCTATGAGGGAAAAACAGCAGGCCAACATCCTTTAGTAGGTCGGTTTATAAAGGGGGCTCATAGAAAACTCCCTGTCTCAAAACCTACATGGGACCTTCCTCTGGTACTGGATGCTCTCACCACTTCACACTTTGAGCCTTTGGATCAGGTGGAATTAAAGTTGGTAGTGCTGAAAACAGCGTTTTTGCTGGCACTTGTGTCTACTAAATGTGTAAGTGGCATTCATGCTTTATCAGTACACCCATCCAGCACCAAATTCTTTCTGGACAATTCTAAGGTGACCCTGTTCCCAAATCCTGCTTTTCAGCCAAAGGTGTTGGGTTCTTACTCTCCTCATGAGTTAGTGGCTTTCAATCCTCCTCCGTTCTCTTCTGAGGAGCAGGAGAGGTTACATAAACTTTGCCCAGTACGTGCTTTACGTAGCTACATGGACAGGACTAAACATGTCTGGGAAAGTGACCAACAGTTTGTCTCTTGGACTAAAAATCAGTGCGGGAAGCCAGTAACAAAACAGCTGTTTTCCCAACGGATCACTGGTGCGATTGCTTTAGCACATAGTTCAAATGGGCTGCAGCCTCCAGAGGACCTGCATGCCCATTCTACGAGGGGCTTAAGCTCTTCATGGGCCCTGCTTAAAGGGGTGTCCCTTCAGGAAGTTTGTGCCGCTGCGAGCTGGGCTTCTCCTCACATGTTTACTCGGTCTTATAAATTTGATGTTACAGCTTCTTCACTAGCTCATTCAGTTCTCAGTTTAGCACCAAGTGCACAGGAGATGTAATGCTCTGATCAGCTGGCATGTAACGTGAAGTCTACTGAGCAATATGAGAGTCAGTATATTTTCGTTCCCACTGTGAGACACAAAACAAATGCTATGAAAGATAACTTTAGGTTACTGTCGTAACCCCGGTTCACTGAGTAGCATGAGTGAGTGTCTCACTAAGTCGCCTCCTTGCTCTAACGTTAAGAGGAAGAGGTGATAATATGTTTTGAATAACCTGTCCGTGCAGGATCAACCCTATTTATAGGGGGAGAGTCTTGGCCCTCCTTGACACTAACAGTCTGTCTTCCTACCAATCCTGGCTGGTGTAATGTAATATGAGCTTCTGATGAGATCACATCAAAGGCATTCTCACTGTGAGACACTCACTCATGCTACTCAGAGAACCGGGGTTACGACAGTAACCTAAAGATTTTTGACTTACATGATGTTCTTATGAAGACAGGTGTATTAAACATTATTCAATTCTTCCTCTCCTTAAATTCTTGCTAGTTTCAGTCATTAGGTGGTGCACTGCTAATAAAAATAAGCATGCATGTTAGAAACAAGTTATTACTCTTGTGTCAGTTAGATTAAAAACATTTATTATATTTCTCTTTGTAATGTGTTTGCTAACCTACAGAGTTTCCTTAAAAGTTTCTTTGTAACGTAACGTGTAATCACCTGGCGTCTTGAGTGAGTAAGGCTGCAATACCCCCATTGACCACTGGGACTAAATAACATAAAAAAGCCATTATGACCAAGGAGGGCGCTGTTTTACCCTTCTCAAATTAGGCAACATGATATTTAAAGGAAGAAGACATGCTACGGTTACTAGAATGCCGCTAATATATTTTTTTGTTTTAATGTAATTATTAGGCTTTTAAGCAAATGTACTTGCTCAAACACAGTTTTATCATTATTAGAATAATATAATAAAAATTTTCATTATATAATTTATATTTACTTTCTTTTTGGATTAAAAACTACATACAGTATTTAGTGTATGATATTTTTAAAAAAT
The DNA here is from genome assembly GCA_031762555.1 of Cynodonichthys magdalenae. Lineage (NCBI taxonomy): Eukaryota > Metazoa > Chordata > Actinopteri > Cyprinodontiformes > Rivulidae > Cynodonichthys > Cynodonichthys magdalenae. The sequence continues at coordinate 9,143,274 of JARVJO010000186.1, read as the reverse complement.
TGCATGCCTTTAAATGTTAACATAGTTTTTTATAAAAGCAGATACACATATTAAGCCAAACAATAAATTTCTTGATTCCTTTGTTAAGAGACATATTCTTGTTGATTTTAACTTATGATATATCACTTCTGACATGGCACAGACCTGAAACAGAAAACCAGCAGTGACCTAGAGAGAAAATTGTGTGTTCGTACACTATTGTTCATGTGTATTCAACAAGACGCCTACATTCCCTCCATTCAGCTGCCTGCTAAATAGAAAGTCTTAGATTCTTCTGTTTTGCACTGTATTGTGTTTGATTCCATTGTGTGTCAGGGCATTGACGTGTGTGACAAAGACATGACAAGACAAGAGGACAGATGGAATTAAATTTCTGCACAATTTCCCTCATTTATAGAAAATACAGGGGACTGAAGGTGATGGAAAATGTAAGAGAAAAAGACGAAAAGATTGGGTGAAAAATGAGCTAATAAAAAAAGCTAATGGCTGCTTCATTTTGTCAAACCAGATCAAACATTGCTGAAATGTTTAATGAACCTTCCTGATAAGTGTGTATATATCATTTATTAAAATATTCTTCTTCAAAAGCCTGTTCATAATGAGGAGAGCCCTCTCGTTTGGACAAAAGAGGTGCCTTAAAAACCTGAGTTCTAAACAACCAGCAGCAAATAACAGCAATTTCACAGCTAATTTGTGGATTTCACGAGTGGATGCCTTCATCACCTCCCTCAATTTAATGCAGAAAATAGAGACATGCGTGACATTAGTGCTACACGATCAAACTAAAAGATTCTTCTACTATATAATGTCGATAATCCTGTCATTTCTAGAGCTAAGATATGGAGTAGAAGTAGCTGAGAGTCATCTCCATCACATACTCCAAGCCCATCTTTGTATGCAAGTGGGCAGGTGATTTCTTCAAGGGATGCTATTTTCTTTTTTTTCTTTTTTGAAAGTTACCCTCTTTTTCACACCATTAAACATAATCAGTGTGTTTTACAGTGTGATGCTCCACTTAGTGTACATTTATTGTACACTTTTTTTTCTTAACGTTAACATTCCTATTCCATGTTTGTTGTTTAGCTCATTTTGACGTTTTCATATGCCAACTGCCAGGCAGTTTTTTAAGGAAGTAATAATCAAAATAAAAAAACTGATAATTAAGCAGTTCAAACCATGACTGCATTGCTTGTTATTACTGCCCTACACTGAGCTTGGTAACTTGAATTTTTTTTTAAAAGTTTGTCAGGAATCTAAAACAAAAAAGTTATATGGTTCACTATAGGTAAATGTTTTTGTTATTCCTGAAAAATGTGGAAAAAATGACTAGAGCAATTACTTTAAGAAAATATTTTTCATTTGCATAGCTCACAGCTGTAAGTTAGCTTGTGCTAAAAGAGCAAATAAAACAAAAAGACAAAGAATAGACACTAGTTGAAAGTAGATCTTAAATGATAAAAAGCATGGCTGTGGATGGTTGTTTGGAACAAAACAACCGAAAAAATAGGAATAAACCTTTTATATTATATTACATTATAAAATTTCCACTATTTTATTTTTTAAATGTTTTAACATTTTACAAATTTTTACTAAGTGTTAAATTTTTATGTCCGAACGTTAAATCCTAAATGTGTAAATCTGTAAAAGGTGTATGTGGTTAAATGTAAAAATTAATCTGTAATACAGATCAATGGCACAGCCTTTGTTATGATATTATCATCTTGTGTCAATAGCAACCACTAATGCGTGCAGCGTTGCTAACGCTGCTAATGTTTCTCTACAAGACATCAAACTTGCAGTTGTGGTTGGTGTCCGAGCTACACTTCAAACTACTGAGCCACAGGTACCATCCATATCATTTTCAATTAACACATTTTGAATGTAAATTTTCAAAATCTTCAGCAACGTTAGCATTTGCCTCAGGAAGAAGACTTCAAAAAAAAATTGAAAAAACTGCGCATCAATGTCAAAAGCTGTGTTCCATTCAGAACAGTGAGCTAATTTGCAATAAAAAGTTTGTGGAAATTTTATAATCATGATTTTACACTCAGATAGTGAGCTAATTAATGAAAATTTGTTAGCAACATTTTTTAACATTTTCTTTTACAGTCGGGGTCCCTTAAAGAAGTGGAATTTTACAGTATTCTGCCACCAGGGGGCACTAGGGGGCCTCAAAGCTGGACAGAGAATAGAGAGAAAAATGCAAACAATAAGCACATTTAATCTAATAAATGTTTTAAATCACTATCATGAAATTGAACCTATTATTTAATTACAATAGTTTGGAATGTTATTTAAGAGAGGTTTGATTTTCTTCTGTTCTTATTGTCGAGTTTGTTGAAAAGTTGTTTTTTCAGTAAGAATATAATGGTGAACATGTCAGTTAATAAAATTCTTATGCTGATTAAATGTAATAAAGAGTGAATTAAAAAAAAATTCTATAAGTTGATGTTTCTTCACATATTTTGTTTGTGGGTTTGCAAGAGGGGTCCTCGGTCAGAAGTTGATGCTGTTTGGGGGGAGGGTATGGCATGGAAAAATTTGGGAACGACGGGAATATTAGCCAGTGGTCAAGTCAATCACCTGACCTGAATCTGACTGAGCAGGAATTTCACTTGCTGAAGACAAAACTGAAGGAAAAATGCTCCAAGAACCATTGAAACCCACCGTCTGATGATGTCAGCCAGACTAAAGGCTGGAAATGACTGCAGGGGATTTGCAACTAAATGTTAAAAAAAGGAAAGTTCAGTTGATGATGATTAATTTGTCCCATTACTTTTAGTTCCCTTGAAAAACTACTTATTGTAATTTGTGCACTGATCACCTGATTTGGATGTAAATACCTTCAAATTAAATTTGAAAGTCCGCAGCTAAAGCACATCTTGTTTATTTCATTTTAAGGTCGTTGTGGTGTTTACCGCCAAAAAGATGAAAATTGTGTCGATGTCCCAGTATTTATGGACCTGACTGTATATGTATGAAATATTTAAACACCAAATATTTCCTGCACAAGGAGGGTTTGTTACCTTTGATCGTTACCTGTTTTCACTCTTTGTGCTAATTCAAGCTGCCTTATCAACTTCCCATGAGAGCATGTAATCATCTGAGAAAATGCTAAAGTTTTTCTTCAACCTTAATTTGACACTCAAAAAGGACTTTCTGTCGAAGCATCGGAGGTTTATGGGATTACAGGGTGTCGAAACCTTCTATCTTTAAGTCACCTGTTGCTGAGCAGACACCTGTAGCAGTTTCAAAAAGATAACTGTGGAACATCTTAGGATTTTCAGTGTTGCTTCCAGGTTTTGGTTTCCTGGCACTTTCATTGACGGTTAATTTTGTGGATCTTTTTAAGCATACTTTCATCTGCTGGAGGAGCTGAATTCATCATTCGTCAGGAAAACGCGTTAATCTGCTCCCAGCCATCCGACCTGAAGCGTCGACATGAGTAAAGCGGGTGATGAAGCGTTTGGAAAGAACCTGGTTACACCTTAAATTGCACCACCCACACGCCTATATATTCTGAGTGATGCACCCTAAAAACAAGTTGCGAGGTAGACACACCAAATTATTTATATTTGAAGTTTCAGAGTTGACAAAAGTGGCGGTAAAAGGACTTTAGTGGTTCTGCTCTCGCTTTGAAAAGAACTCAATGAGTCATTGCACTTTAACTTGTGGTGAAGCCATAAAAACATAAAAAAAACACCAAACTGAGGAAGGTAAAACACTAAATGAAAACCACTTCCCCCCCACCACCACTATCTACTTCCCTTCTCTGTGATTTTTCCTTTCCTCCCTCTCCAGATTTCACCTCTTGACAGTCTTGGCCTAGATATTTCCTCCATCTTTTCTCAGATGTTCTCGCAGGTCTCATCCGCTGCCAGCTGTGGAGGAGAGGATGTGGAGATCAACGTGGATGAGAAGTAAAAAAAGAAAGAGAAAAAAAAGATGACGGGAAAACCAATCGATCCAAACCCTTCATCTTAATCTTGTTGACGTCCTCAGATGAGGCAGGCGGCAGCCCTGGAGCCACTTTGAAGAGTATTTAAAAATTTTTTTATAAATTCTCCTTTTCAGCCCAACTAGTTCAGTTTACAATAAAAACACACATATAGGTCATTTACATACGTTTTCTTTTTGCACCTGCTTCATGTATTTAAACGCTTCAGGTGTGTTTTATGACTCAAATCCCATCTGAGACATTTTTAGAAGGATATCCTACATCTAAAATACTCTACTGCACCCCTGTGGCTCTGGAGAACAGTGCATCCACAAGTTTAATTATCTCAAACAATAAAGAAAAAAAACATCTTTCATATTTACACTCCTGGTTTTTATTTCAAGCAAATATACAATCGTTTGCTGTTTGTAGCTAAAAGAAAAAAAAATTGGCAAAAATCCATAAGTAAATCTTGATATGATTCCATTAAAAACTGTATATAAAAAGACCCCAAAACTGTACAATAAGCCTAAATATATATTTATATATACTGCTCTTATACATGTAGATACTGCGTCTGAGTGTAGATAGTGCTGATTACAGGACGTGTACTTTACAGTAATACATTGCAAAGAGAAACAACAAAAACCCTAAATTCCCCAATTCATGGCTTTGAATGTTTCTACAGCAACGTGTCATTCCTCACAGAACTGCTCATTGCAGGTTAAACATCAGCAAACACCACAGAACCAGACTTCTTTTTAACACGAAGCTCTCTGTATGTTGAGTAACTCAGACATGTCCAGTGTTGTTTCAAAAATACTGTCCCAAAAAGTAAAAAAAAAAAAAAAAAAAAAAAAAATGAAGTGCATACAAACAGAACTAAAATCACTTCCAAAGGCTTTAAGTGCCAACATTGTCTCAGGTTACAGTGGAAATATAACACATAAAAGCCTGGGTGTTCTTTTTTTATTTAAACTGTCAAATTGCTTCTGATAATAAACTCTTTCGTTTGAAGCTTTGCTCCTAAACTGAAAGCAAAAAGTTTAGTTACCATCTGACATAATATAAATATGTTCCTGTTTGTCCAGGTAAAAAACTGCAGCTGAAGCTCCAATAGGTTTTTCCTATTTTAATAACCTTAAAGACAATTAAACTTGTCATTCATACATGTGAATTTATTGGTCCAAGTTTGGAACTTTGGATTAAAGCAATATTGAGGAATTATCTGCTCAGTAAAAAGGTAAAAGACTGTCTCACTGTAACATTTTAGACAACTTATGTTCTGAAAATTATGTTTTGTGTAAATTAGGGGTGTCCCAGTTTTTGTCAAACCAAGTACGAGTACTTCAGTTTGGGTAGAACTAAAATGTTCCACGATGACTTTAAAAACACATTTATTTAGTACAAGGTGGACCTCCTTCCTTACTGACCTACAGCCCCTTTGGATCAAATCAAATATACAGCATGATATATATTGTTGTAAAATATTTAAATAAATAAAAAGGGCGTAAGAGTTACTTTCCACTTGTAGAATTTTCTTAAACATGGAACTGGAACTTTTCACTTGAAATGTTAGTAAATCATGAAAATATCGATACCAGCATCGATGCTGGTATTGGAACCGTTTTGAGTACTGGGGCATTTTAGTATTTGTAATGCTGGTATCAGGACACCACTATCAGAGTTACTTGTAGAAGTTATATGAAAACATTCAAATGTGGCTTCCAGTTGATTTTTTTTTTTTTTTTTACCCTATCTTCAGTGTTGGACTGAATTTTTAGAAGTTGTAGTGTGAACGGACCTTTAGCTCAGATCTTCTGAAGCTGCGTCATGTGTCGACGTTATAAACAATGAATATCTTACCTGCTGTAGATAGCTCTTTGAATGACCTCAGTTTGAAAAAAAGAATAGCAGAATTTGGACCAAACAATTGGTGCAATTTTATGGGCGCTCTAATCTCAAACATCATGCTGGGTCGTGTGAATGCTGAGTTAGAAAACATGATGTAGTTATTCTAGCAGAAATGTTATGATAATCATGCTATAGATGCCACAGCTAGCTTGCTGTTGCCACTTTTTGTCTGACACGTGGGAATGTTAAAGTCGAGGTTTATACATCCTTGCAATCCACTTTGGTAAGTCCAGCCATTAGCTCATCAATTCAGTCTGAATGAAACAAATGTGTCCAAATTACACAACCCCACTTCAAAGATCTGAACTGTCCTCAAGCTTTTGTTTGTTTTAATTAAAAGAAAAAGCCTATTTTGTAGCAGCGAAGACTTCTCTTAAACAACTAGAAACCACATTTCAAAAACAAACATCTGTAACAAAAATATAAAGTGTAGATTTGATCCACAACATCAATTTCTACACGTTTAAGCTCGTGACAACAATCCACAGCAACACTTTTTTTCTTTTACATTCATCATTTTGTTTCCATTCTCCTCTCAGTGCATCCTTACATCCATCAACTGCAGAGCCTTCGTCCCGTTTAAACGTTCCCTTAAAAGTAGTTAATTCCCCGTAAAGCGATTTAACATGTAACAGACTAACACAAGGCACCTAATGTCAAGCAGCTAAAAGTATCTCTACTGTAGCAGCAACAAGGCTTTGGTTCATAGAGGTACTATTAAAGAGTTTCTGCTCTGTCTCACGGTGGATGAAGATGGGGTTACGTTAAGGATGCAGGGAGGAAAGATGACTGGATGATGATGATGATGATGATGAGGCAGGTGGAGGAGACCTTCCACATCACTTCAGCAGAAGGAGCGTGAGAGAAAGAGAGAGACTGCTATAAAAACAGAAAAAGAAAAAAAAAAGATGCAAAATTGACGTCTCAAATCATCTCTAACAGTCAGTCTAACCTGTGACCTCTGCTGGTAGTTTAGCAAACAGCAGCTGTGAGAAAAGATTTAAACGTCATTAAAAATTTATATTCACTTATTTTTTAATAAATGAGACCTCTGTTCTTTTACTCGTTAGTGTACATATTTTATACATTTATATATTTAAATATTTTTACGGCATGAGGTAAACCTTAAATTTGAATAATAATTATAATAATAATAAAAACTAATGTACATTTTAAAATAAATCAATTTAAACTGTTTTTACCCCAGGTTTGCTCATATAACCATTTTACAGTATTTTTATAGCAATAGCAGTTTGATTTACGGCTCTTATTTATTTATTTTTGTTGTTGTAGTTCTGGTAGCTAGGAGGTCAGTGTCACGGTCTCGTAATCCTGAGGCTGTAGGTTCAGTTGTAAAATCTTTCATGCAGGTTTTGCTCACAGTGCTGAAGAAGGGAGCAGGTGAAGGGAAACCAACATTTTTATATTTTAATTTGGGATTATTTGAGCTAATTTGGATTCACGCATTTAATACTTTAACATAACAAAGAGAAAGCTTTTGCTTTTTATTTATCTAAACATATATATACATTTAATTTTCTCTTAAAAATAAAAAGAAAGAAAGAAGGTAAGAAAGCTACAACCCAGTTTGTGATAAAGCAAGAATTTGTGTCAATTTGAGGATCATTTTTTTTTTTTTTTTTTTTAATGGCAGCTACACATTTCAAAGAAGTTTGTACAGATTAAACAAAAGGCTGTGGTACAAAATATAGAACACAGCTGGAGGAGCATTTTTCAACAAATCAAGTTAATTGTCGACAGGTTGGTCAGAACATTTTAGACAGGATGGGTCTGTTAGAAGTAAAAATGGGCAGAGGTTCATCAGACTGTGAAAAACTGTCTACAACTATAAAACAATAATGTTTCTTAATGGAAAAACTGAAAGACTTCAAATTTCTCATCATCTACAGTCCATAAAATGCTCAAAAGAGCTGAAGAATCTGAGCATAAAGGCTAAAAGTCAGTATTTAGACAGATGATCTTCTGTCCTTTGGGTGTCTCTGTGTTAAAAACAGGTCTAGTTGTGTTCTGGACATCACTGCATGAGCTCAGGGCCCCTTCCACAAATCACTGTCTGTAAACACAGTTCATCTTGCCATCTACAAATGCTGGTTAAAGTTCTATCATGCAAAGAAAAAGCCATGTGTGAGTTTTCTCTGGGCTCACTGAAAAAGGAAATCATATTCAAAATTGAATTTTGTTGGAAACCACAGATGCCATGTCCTTTGTACTAAAGAGAGGGACCATCCAGCTTGTTATTAGTACACAGTTCAAAAGTGCGCCTCTCTGATGGTATGGAGGTGCATTAGTGCCTCAAGCATAGGCAGCTAACACACCTGGAAAGGCTCCATCAATGCAGAAAATGCAGGTTTTAAAACCGTTTGTGCTCCCATCAGGACATAATTGGTGCTTTACAATAAAGAACAAATCTGTTTAGTCTTTGACATGTGTTGCTTCCATAAAAGTCTAAATTATCTTATTTTTTGTTTAAAATGGTATTTACTTTTTTGTTTAAACATTTGATATGGTTACAGTTTCCCATCATGAATAAAATATGTGTTTTTGAAATTTGCAGATCATTGCATGTTTTAATTTACGTTTTGAACAATATCTTGTGTTTTTGGAATTTTAAATTGTTTTATTATTTTTATTATTATTATTATTTGTGTTCATCATTTCTGTCAGCATTTGGTGACAAAAAAAAGGAGAAGGCAGGTATTCAGTCGCCATGTCTGACAATTCTGTTTATAAATTTGTTTTCTAATACTTTTCACTTCCAGCTCAAATACA
>JARVJO010000186.1:9095282-9109351 GCA_031762555.1 Cynodonichthys magdalenae | reverse complement strand
AAGTCTGGGTCTCTCTGCTTAGGCTGCTGCCCCCGCGACCCGACCCCGGATAAGCGGAAGAAAACGGATGGACGGACGAATTGTGACCAGCACAATGTGGCACAGCAACACTGTGACATGTTTCACTGATGTCTGATGCTAAAGTTAGCTCGTTCATTTATGAGATAGCTTACCTGGTGTTGCCTCCCCTGTCTGCAAGCCAGCCCATCGTCATCTGTCTTTTTATAGTATCCAAAGTATTTTCATATAGTTTACTTTATTCTTTTAACCGGGAAAAGGTATTGGGTAATCGCTTCCTGCAGCCATCACACAACCTGCATCCTCCTCAGAGCTGCCTGTCAAAACTCGGCAGCTCTGCGGGGGGTGCACGGGGAGGGGTCACGGGGTAAAGTCTGAAGCTGCACAGGACCGGAGGAAACCTCCACTTTGTATCTGAAGAAACTTTAAAAAAAAACAAAAACTAAACACTTAATATACCGTAGGAACAATATGACAGAAAATTTTAGTGGTTTTGAAAGCGTGACTTTTTCATATCATGGTATACTTTGAAGCAGGTATCCAGCCCACGCCTACTCACATGACTATTGTTCTAAAAATAGCCTGAGCGCCATTCAGCCACAGATTCAACATTGACTCTTGTTTTGTCTTTAAGGGACAGTGTTTTTGTGTCATTTCACTTCCTGTCTGTAAGATGTCTCACTGTTGTTTTTGTGCCAATTGTGTTTTGAAAAATGGCAGTGACATTTCCCCTCTCAGGTGACTAAAGGAAAATGGTAAATTTTGACTCATCAGCTGTATCATGTTTGTATCAAGGCAGGAAAGAAGCCTGTTTGTTGATGATGTTGGTCCAAAGGGTGTGATGAGTCATAGAAAGTTACAACTGTATCACAGTAGTGCCTCTGTTTTCTGCTTTTTGGGGATTGTCGTTAGATTGGATGGTGGAAACCACAGAAGAAAAAGAGAAATGCCACAGATCAAAGTCTCTTGTGGTAAATTCCACCAGGCTGCGTCGAGCCCACCCTCAGACCAAAGTCTAACCTGGAATAAAACATGTCTGAGAAAAATGTCTCTGAAACACGTCAACTGTAGGATCAAACAGTGGACAGAGCTGCATGTGATTCAGAAAGGCATGTAGCGTGTGTGTGTGGTATTTAGCTGTCAGGGTAGAGCCTGACAGTGGCCTCTGTGCACTTGCTGACTTTGGTCTCCACTCCTGATTCTGTATGAGATACTAAAGCATCAGATTTTTCTTATTAGAGATGATCCTTGATCAGGTTGAATCGTTGTTCCTAACATAAATCTGTCTGATTTCTGCACACCTTTTCAACATTGAAAAGACCTGCCATAAGAAGCATCAGTTTATTTACATACACTTTGACCTCTGGTTATCATCACCTGTTGGCTGTGTCCGCATTTTCAACCAACTTCACCTTGAACCCTTTACAGTTTATGCCAAACATTTTATTTTTCCGAAAGAAACATTTTTTAATCTAACAGGATCATCCACCTTGCATGCCAAACATCTGTTCGTGCACTGTGTATGTGTCAGGTATGACTCTCAGCTACTACCACACCAAATTTTAGCTCCATGTACACTGTGTTCCAAATTATTATGTAAGTTGTAATTAAGTTTCATACAGATTTCATTTTTTGTTTTTCAATTAAACACACAGATGGGATTGTGTCTTAAGCCTCTTTGGATCACTGAAATCCATCTCATACACCTGTGATGATTAGTTTGCCATGTGAGCCTAATTAAAGGAAAAACTACTGTAGAAGGATGTTCCACATTATTAAGCAGATCAACATTTTCAACCAATTTTGGATAGAAAAAGGAACTCTGCTGCTGAAGAGCGTGAAATAACTTAATGCCTCAGACAAGGTATGAAACCCTTAGATATTTCACAAAACTTAAACATGATTGTTGTACTATGAAGAGATTTGTGGCAGCATTAGGAAGATTTCTACCAGACAAATACATTTGATTAAGAGTGCAGCTGCTACCGTTAAAAGGCAGCAAACATATTTGAAGCTGTTGGTGCCTCTGGAGTCCCACAAACATCAAGGTGTAGGATCCTTCAGATGCTTGCAGTTACGCATAATCCTTCTTTGGCCACCCCTAACCAATGCACTGATGATTTCTGTGCAGTCCTGAATGGTTTAGATGGATTGAGTAGTGGGTGATCGGATGACATCGACCATGTCCCAACAAGAGTTTAAGGTCCCTGAAGGTGTGAAAATGACCTCTGGTACAAAAAGAATAACTGTGCTTTTGATTGGAATAGCTTTTGATTTCAGTAAATATGACCTCCTACTGCTTCAAACTCAACAAATTACCATTTTCAGTTCTTTACAAACTATAAAATGTTTTGAAACTTTGTTGTGCGTAATAATTTGGAAGAGTGTGTTTTAAGTTTTTGATTTTCAAAAATACTATTATTATTCTGAGGTTTTTTGCAATGTCATTTAAATTCTGTCTGATGAATTGAAAATTATGCTGACTGTCATTTGAATCGACTATGTAGATAAAGCAGAGAAATATAATTTGCATAATAATTTAGAATGCAGTATATGAAAAAATCTTGTATTTTTTTAGATGAAGTTACCAAGGTTGTACAAAGCAAGTTAAGGCTGGTGCAATGTAGGTTGAAGTAGGCAACGGATAAAATGCGCATGGTCAAGTCTTCAGATTTGCAGTTAGGTATTTTTAGTAAAATAGCTTATACCTAAGTCAGATTTACAGATGTTCGGTAAGAGCTGCAAGATGTTTGTCCTGCATTTGTGAAAAACATTTAGTTTCAGTGTCAACTTCCTCAAAGGTGAACTTTTTTTGACATTTCCAGTTTTATTATGTGCCAACAGAGACCAGAAGAGACAAAGATCATCTTTCAAAACTTTTGAGCAAGTGTGTGTTTGTGCGCACGCGCCCTTTGTGGCTTTCCTTTCCCACAGCGAGGGGAGTGAAGGGCAGAGGGACAGAGGAAAAGAGTAGATGATGACAGGAGCTGCAGCTTTTATTTTCTTCTGCAACTTTCCCCGCAGAGTCCCTCCCCACCGGGTCACCACACAAACACCCCGCCCAGCTCAGGTCAACATTTACATGGGTGGAAATAGTCTGAGCTTCCCACTAATACACACACACTCATACTTGGATTTAAGTTGGGCACCAGCTAAAGCTGGAGGATGAGAAAAAAAATCTGATCCTTTCAGGATCACATCAGCTTCTATTTGGACCTAAATTTGGAGAGTGTGTGTGTGTGTGTGTGTGGAGGTGGAGGGGTGGTGTATTTGGTACATCATGGGGACCATTTTCCAGACAAACACAGCCTTGTGGGGACCCAAGCTCCTTATGAGGACCAAAACCTGGTCCCCACTGGTACGGATGCTGATTTTCGGTTGTGGTGTTAAGATTAGGACCAAGTTGTGAATTGAGTTCAGGTCTAGGTTTAGGGTTAGGTATGTATTGGGGTGGTTAGGTTTAGAGTAACGGGCCAGGGTTAGGCTGTAGAAATGAATGGAAGTCAACATGAAGTCCCCTCGAGAATAGAAAACCAATGTGGGTCTTTTTAGGGCTATTTCTGGTATAACCACCTACCTTGTCAGGACCAGTAGTCTTTATCAGGTCTAACGTCCAGTCCTACAGTTGAGGCTCATTTTTTAGTTAGGTTTTTTTTTAGGGCTGAGGTGTGAATTAAGTTGTGGTTAGGGTTATAATCTGAGTTAGACTATCTGTGTAAATAATGTGTTATTTTACATCTGTCTTCCTCAGGGCTGCAGTCCCAGATCATATTGTTGAGGACTAGTCAGAGTCAGGTTTTAGATGGGTCTAGTTGGTTGTGTTAGATTGGAGATGCTGTGAATTCTTTGTTTTATTAGACACTACAGATGAACAGCTTCCAGTGACTTCTCCTATGCGTCTTTGTTTATCAGGAACACTCTGAGTTTTGGACTTTGGAAGTGGACTAAAGCTTCAAAGAGAAGTCTGAGGGTTTAGACATGGTTTGGGTCTGGGTCAACGGCCAAGTCAGCAAACATTTTTACACTAAAAGTAAAGAGTTTGACTTTTATATATACTGTATACAGTTAAGTCCGTATCTATTTGGACACTGACACAAATTATTATTTTTTTTACCTGTTTACTGAAACATGTTCAAGTAATAGTAATATAATGGACATGGACTCCAGACTTCATTTCATTTGAGGATATCCACATTAAAACTGGATGAAGGTTTAGGAGTTCAGCTCCTTAATGCTACATTTACACCAAACGCGTTGCGCGCCTCCAAAAATCTCAAAACGCACGCCTCCTGACGCTGATGTCCAGTGAGGACAGATGCATTCAATGTGAACGTAGACGCGCGTCTCGCGCTTCGGGAAAAGCCTCTGTTGTTTTCCTCTGGCAGTCTCTGTTTAATGTTGGATGAAATAAAGAAAGTGGCTTTGCTTTATTTACTGAGAGCAAGCAAACGTTGCACTCACCAGATAATTAAGTCACAATTAATTCACCAGATAATTCAGAGGCGGTCTGCTCGGTGAGTTTCACCACAGGAGCTGCGAGCTGACGAGGCTCGGTTTCAGAACTATTTTTGTCCTGAGCTCAGTTTAACACAGTGGTCAGTTTAACGAGCCGCTGACCTGCATCGGTGCTGATATCTCCAGCCACAACACCACATTCAGATGGTTGATTTCAGCTAAAGAGCTCCTGTCCAGCTGTTTCAGGTTAGTGGACGACGTTCAGGAAACCGTCACGTGGAAAAATTAGTCTCTCTGATTGGTTGATGCGGCTCGTCAAGCAGCAAAAGTTCAGATTTTCCAACTCGAGCGTCGGCTGCTCTGGACGCGCCGCACCCACGGAAAATGCTCAAAACGCGCAAACCACTTCGAATCGTGCTGCTCGGCTTCTAGACGCCCCTAGATGCGCGTCCACCATTGACTTTGCATGTAAACCAGACGCTCCTGACACTCAAAACTCGTTTGGTGTAAATGTAGCATCACATGTGCCCATCCTGATTTTAAAGGGACCAAAGGTAATTGGACAATTGACTCAAAGGCTGTTTCATGGGCAGGTGTGGACAATTCCTTCGGTTTCAGTCACGTGATTTTGAAGGTGAAGCGATATCATCATATTCATCGTATGATGAAGATGGATGAGTTTTTGACAGAACCTAAAGAGTGCTGACAATTGAGTCAATCGATATCACACACTAGATGTCTTACTTTGCCAAGTGCCAAATAATAACCAGAAAAAGGTTTTCTGACAAATAATTCAACACAATTTTGCCCAACCCTGTGGAACACTGAAGTTTGTCTTACACAAAGATGGAAAAATGTAGAAAGCTCACAGAACAACGATGTAAAAAGTGGATTTTAAACCGTCTGCAGTTGGGAGGAGCAGGATGCCGGCGTCTACAGCGATCACTTCATTGGAGGTCCTGGCAGGCTTGGCAGAGCATTAAAAAGTAGGAAACACAACATCTGGGGATGTCCATGAGCTCAAGATTTCAGGCAGTCATTGCCAACAAACGGTTTTCTACCAAGCATTAGAAAAATAAACATTATTTACAATTATATGTATTATATGCATTAATATTATCTATTATATGTCTAATTACTTTTAAGCCCCTGAAATGAAGGAATTGTGTTTAAAAATGCTTTAGTTCCTCACATTTCTATGCAATCATTTTCCTCAACCCACTGAATTAAAGCTGAGACTCTAAACTTCAACTGTATCTTAAATGTTTTGTTCAAAATTCATTGTGGTAATGTACAGAACCAAAATTAGGAAAATTTTGTCTCTGTCCGAATAGATATGTACCTAACTAAATTTCCTTCAGTCTCCCACTTTCAACTAGTCTTGAAAGTTTGATTAGGAATGTAATTGCCTTTATGCATTAAAACCTTTGATTTGTCAGTAGCAGCAAATTTACAATGCAAGTCTGAAGCACACTGTAGAAATGGACATGAGGAGTTGACATCATATTCTGCAGGATTTGTTAGACCACAGTTTTAGAAAATTAAGATTTTCTGAGATAGTCAAGACTTTTAGTAATTGTGTTGTTGCACAGCCATATGGTTTTTGCATGCAAAAGCATTTGAGTCTTTGTTGTTCTTCAGTGTTGGATGCAATTTCCACAAGTTGGCATATGTTGTTTTAAATGTTATAATGTGACAGGACCTTTAAGCCAGTATCAGAATCAGAAATCTACACTCAGTTAAAGTAACATTTGGTTGATAATACCATCTTAAATTAAACTCAGTCTGGCTTCAGATCACTTTTTAACAGCAGTTATGTTGATAACAAAATATTATCAATACCTTGTATAGGAAACAACACTGAACTTCCTGAAATACAACTTACATGTCAACCCCTTTGGATGTTTACCTGTATACTGGCCAAGAGAAATCCTTAAATTTTACAAAAAAAAAAATCTGTTGGACTCTCACACGATACAAGGAGGGGCAGAGGGGTAACAACATCCTCGGCGGAACAGGTACAGTCTAGTGGGAGCAGGTGAAAAATTTGTGAGCTTTTCTTTATACAGCTACTCTGTATGCAAGCAAAATGGTGGAATATCCGTGTAATTTATGGACAGTTTCTGACATTTGGATGAATATATTTACAGGTAAAGTGCTCCTTTATGCAGATGAACCCCATTGATGAAAAATAATGGTTTGTAAAACTGGTCCAACTTTGTCTATATTTATTTCTAAAGCATACTTCAGCAGATTAAATCATAAAGTGAGAACAATGTAGATGAAAAAACTGTTTTGCAAGATGTGCACACAAAATAGGCTGGGATTTTCCATAACTGGCTAAATGCTGTTGCACAACTCACTGGTCACAAACACTCAGAAATCATTAACAGATTTTCTCACATTTAAGTCAACAGCTAGTCTCAGTCAGCAGTCACAGTTCAATGAAATATTACTGTGTCCTTGCTGCTCTCTGTTAAGTTATTCGCTTTAGTAACTCATTAAGCTGTATTTGGTTATTTTTATGCTTAAAAATAAGATTATGTGATACCACAATGGGGTTCAGGAAATAGGTGGGGCTTAAAACCCTACATCATTAGTGACTCTGGTCCCAAAAATACAACATGGCAGCTTCTTTAGCCAGGTTTATAATTTAAACTCTGAAGAAGTTGGGTACACTTGGTCTAGTGTTATAATAAATGTTTATGGGTTGAACCTGGAGAATCCTCATGAACTGGTGTAAACAATAACATGTAGATCATACAGTCCTCATGGTCGAGAAGGTGGTGAAACCATGACTTGTGTTTAAGAAAATGAATACTTGCTTTCATTTGTAGTGCTTCTGTGTCGAACACTGAGGTCAGCAAACACATTTCCATAAGGAAAATGAGTTGTCTCCTTAGATTGCAGCATCCTATTTAAGTATCTTACATTTGTATTGTTTTACAATGGAGTCTTTGTGTTTACATGCATGAGTGTGAACTTTTGTGTCTGTCGTGGTGACACGGGTTGTGCACTAGCAGCTCTCTGACTGTCACCGTTCGAGAGCATTGCCCATTTCCTGTTTCTTTGGATGGTGGCTTCCAGGCTCCATGACAACCATTCTGCAGTTAAACAGCATCTGACAATTTGTGGTCTCCTCTGACCAAAACACCTCACTTGAGGTTTCCAGAATCACGTAATTGAGCTAAATGCTGTGGCTTCAAACTGTGGCATTCCTTACTCCCAATTTCCTGGTTTTCTTGCTTTAACTGGATTGTTTTCTGGTGAATAGGCTTAAAAACAATAAATAAGAAACCTTTTGTGTATAGATGTTCAGCTTTCTGTTTCCAGTTAGTCATGATTATGTACTCGAACGGGTGGAGAATTTTTCTTTAAACGCTACATAGTTGTGCACTTGAAGAGCCATCTCCTAATATCCGAGATTCTAAGTAAAGAGCAGAGCAGGAAATGTTGGAAGGCTTCAACCACAGCAGCTGATTCCAAAATATACTTTAAAGCAGCTGAATGAGGCCAGACGATGAAAAAAGCTGCAGATCCTGATCTGTCTGTTGGAAGGGGAAATTACAGGAAAAAAACATTCAATGCATTAAAACACTAAATTTATATTTAAAAAGAGCATTGATGTAAACTAATAAATTAAATGATAAACTATACAAAAAATAATTCAAATACTTTATACAGTTTAGTTCATAACTAGCTTCTGTTCATCATGGTTGATATGTGGACCTAAAAGTTTACAGGTCAAATGAAGGGGAAAAAACCCAAAATGTGTATTTTGCAGATTTTGCATTCATACAATGTTTTAATTAAAATTTAGATTTAAATTATTCACAACTTTAATAAAAAAATATTAAAAAATTAGATTTTCCACCAGCTAAACAGGGTTACGGAGCAGAGCCAAAAATCATAATTTTAGTTTCTAAGGTAAACAGTTGTTGCTATGTGACATCACACATGTCAAACAGTCTGGCTTCTAATATGTCCGTCTCTGATACTGAATCGGATTTTGCTATGAAACTAAATAGAAAAAAACATCCAGTTGTACCAATAATGACACACAGTGTGGAGAAACTGCTGCTCAGACAGAAAGCTCTGAAGAAGAAAAGGAGGAAGAAAGTGTTCCTGACTGGAATCATACGGTCTGACGCTAACATTAGTATATCTGTTGCTGTGGATTCTCAGTCATCACATGAAAGGAAATTAAGAACAAAAACGAACAACTGGACTTTTGTTCTGTAGCTGCCAACGTGTGGAGTTTCAAGATTTAAACTGCACTTGTGAAAGTAAAACTGTTGGACTTCATTTGAGTTTCACATTGCTGGACAGGTCACGGTAAAAATAAAAGATTTAAATTGCACAAGGTTGGTATGATTATGATGATTACATGATGGATCCTCTCCTTACACCGATTTCAGGAAGCAGACAGATGTAATGCAACAAGAGCGTCAGACAGAGTTCGCTTTAAAATCAAAATCATGAAATTGGTGTTGTGTTCATTTTCATGAGAGATCGGACAAACACTTCAGAAAACTATAATAAATTTATTACAGAGAAAATGAATAAAGGAATTCACAACTGTGGGTCCCCTGTGTCCCCCAGAATGCATAGACCCAAAGAGACAATGAATTGCATGTTACAACGGCCTTAGTTCATAGTTCATTCATCTGATTGGTTAATCAACAAGGAGGAAGTCCTCTGGTTCTAGATCTCTCTGACTGGTTCTGAAGTTTCCCTCGAACATGATCCGTCCAGTAGTCAGTCAGCCTGCTTTCCTTCTTCTGCAAATAAGGAGCCCATGCTTTGAACTAAAACTAATTCTTCTCATTAAGTTTAAGTTATGTAAGCTCAATATAGTATAAAAATATATTAATTTAACTTTCTGAGGTTTAATTATTTTATAAACCTTTATAAAAACACTTCATCCTTCATGAGATATATAAAAATGTCTAATTTAAAGCCTATTTAATATGAAAATATATAAATTGTTTTTAAATGTGACATAGAAAAGAAATATTAAAATTATCTTCACATTGGCATAAAACAGATTTTATTTTGGTTGAGAAGATGTGGAGAGAGCTTAACTGGTGAAAACTTTCTGTTAACCAGACCGAAGTCTCTCTGGTTTCTGACCGAGTGTAGACAGGCTGAAGATGCCGCCGGTGCTAAAAGTATTTTAGTTTCTCCCTCTGCCCACCCGCAGCACTCCCAGTGTTGGTGAAACACCAGTTGCGCATCAAAGCTGTTCATATTTTGAAATTAACCGGGAATGGATCATTTCAGCTAAATAACGTGCAGAAAGCAGCACAGCTCGAAGTGCTGTTTCACATGAAGATCTGCTTGCTAGCCTGTTAGCCTGTTAGCCATAGTCAGCTCTCCCTATTGCAGCCCTGTTCGAGGGGCTCAGTGTAGTTTTCTGGGCAATGAATGAGGCAGACCTCATTATGCTCATAAGTAATAATCTTGATGAAAATCAACTCACCAGTTTGTTTAGTTTTTGGCACTTGATGCTGCTGAAAAAGTTCCTGCTATGACCGCTGCAGGGTGTCCCCCCGTAGCTGCGCTGTTTTTAATCCGGCACGCTAAATATTGTTGGCGTAGCATATTCCTACAAATCAAGCCTTTTGGTCACAAAAACGATGGATCTACTCAAACTGTGAGGCACTGAAAAGGCAAAGTCTGTGACTCTGCTTTTTGAGTCTTTAAATGGTCTGAGCAGAGCTAGGATTCATTGTTTTCCAGTCTTTCCTCCTCACGGCATTAACACAAATCCTCTTCCCTCATGGATCTTTCTGAAAATAAAAAAAAAAAGCTGGCAGCTGACCCTGGACCATTTGTGAACCCAAAAGTCACAAAATAGTCCATTTCAAGTCCACAAAATTACATAAAACTTTAAAAACAAAAGCTGACATGGCATGTTTTGGTCGCATTTACAACAATAATTAGAATGTTATTTATATTCACACTGCATATAACATACTATCAAATTATAGTTATTTGACAAACTAAAGTAGGGAGGAAAGCGTCTTCTCCTTCTGTAAATCATTGACTGAACTCACAAATAGGTGTGATCAGCTCCTTATCTCACTTACCAGAGGAATTCAGAGCCAAGGTGGGAGGTGGGCGAGGCTGGAGGAGGCACACATATCAACCATGAAAAATTTAGCTTCTAGACTTAAATGTAAAGAACATTTCTAAATATAAAATCATGTCCTAGTTTATGATTTGTGAGCTAGTTTCATTTTATGCAACACATTTTGCTTTTGTTCTTTCTTTGTGTGCAACTGTCTCAAACAAACAAACAAGCCTCTTTTTATTTATATATATATATATATATATATATATATATAAATTGAAGTGCAAGTTTAGTAATTTTGGAGGGGTTTTGGATCATACATCATGATGATATAGTTGAAAAAAAGCCTGAAACAAAGAGAAAATGTAAATTATCCCATTAATTAAAGAATATTTTAGGATATGGATTTGTACACAGTATTGATTGTTATTTAGCAAAACTACAGCTGTTTTATGCACAAATGCTGCAAAGCTGTGATCCATAATGTGTCTTTTACCTTTAAATTCTGTGAGTTTTATTCTTTAGATCCATTTTATGAACACTATTTTCACACAGATGTAGTTGGCATTTTGCCTGAGACACTGTGCAGGACTGTTCAATATGAGAAAAAATAAAAGAACAAATAAAAAAACAGATAAATAAAAGGTATTTCAAATGTGAAATTAGAGAATTGTTAACAAATTCTAAAAACAAAAAAAAAACAACTTGTTGACAAAGAGTAATGAGTTTGTCTGACATCTGTTAAAGCCCGTATCTCACTGCTCTGCATCTACTGGAGACACAAAAATGCAGGAAAATATGTTAATTTTCAATTAATTTTATTTTATAAGCCTGTTTAAAAACAAAGTTGACTAAAGTGCTTTATAAGATGATTAAAAACCAGCAGGAAAAACATCCATAAAATAAGTACAGTAAAGTCACACATGATAACCAACAAATGCATTAAATTAAGCTAAAAATTAAATAAAACAAACACCAAAATATAAAGACCTGATAAGACACAGACTGAACTTATTGTTTTATCCATTCAGTCTAGAGGTGATGAAGGCATTAATAAATGTTTTAAGGTCTTGAGGGAGTGCATGATTTTATTTTGGCATTTTAATTGATAAAGCCTTGTTTTGACAACTGTGGATATTTGCTTCCCAAAAAAAAAAAAAAAAAAAAGATTTCTGACTGGAACAACATTGAGGTGCAAGAAACCCAAAGACATATTTTGGATATCATTAGCATAACCATGAATATCAATCCCAAAGGCAACGTATATGAAGACAGCAGATTATGACCTAAAATGGACTGTTGAGGTACAACACAACAAAAAAGGAGTGTTTCACCATAGAGGCAGAAAAATACCTCTGACAAATACAAAACCATTAGACAACAGAACCTAACAAACCACATGTTCAAGTCCGGTTCAGGTCACAAAGCAGTATGTCTCACTGACCTGTGACTGCTACCTATCTTTGTACAAAATGTTAAGGAATTTGTGTTTGATAGGTTACTTCTTTGTTGTAACAATGCGACTTGGCAATAAAACCTATAACATTGCAAAGCCTGGTAATTTCCCTTTTAAATTGTGACACATTTGTAAGGAACATGCATTTATGGGATGAGCAGTAGAGTGGAGTATGGGAGTTGCACACAAGAAAAATTTGCTAAATCTTCTTTGTCAAGCAGATTAGTTTGCTGTTGCTGTTGTTTTGAGCTTCTTGTACCCACAAGTGCTGCCAAGGTGCCTGGCATAAGATTTTTTTGCTCAGAAGCATTATTACAAAAAGTAATAATGTAATCTACTGTATTTTAACACACGTGGAGCTTTCCAATTTACCCTTGCAGTTAATTGGTAAATTGAATAGACCCATTATTATGAAAAGTATTTATCAGCAGCCACCAAACTTCTACTCTTTGTAAAAGAGTAAAACCAAACCGTCCTTTTGCTGACTCTTATGTCAGCTGCACACTGCAAGTTTCCACAGTGTTGTTTCTGGTTCTGCTCTGTAATTAGGCCCTCTGTGGCCTGGCGGTGCCCCCTCTTCAGCTGCTGGCCTCTGGGCCCAGTCCTCTTGTCCCAGACTGGTTGAGTCCGGCAAAGACATGATGAGCAACGTGAGAGTAGTGAACATGCTCTGGTTTTTAGAACATTTCTTTACTTCTCGTGCCTGTTTATCACGTTTTTTCTTATACTGGCTCCACGTAGATCTTTGGCTCAGACGAGCAGCTTTCTGTGTCATTAGTCTGACGTGATGACAGTAAAAAGCAGGTGAACAGTAAATAAAGTGTACAGGAAGTTGGAGCAGAAAGGATTCTGGGATTTAGTACCTCTCTTTGTTTGATTCCATACCATACATACATCTCCATACATCATAACAGTGTTGTTGGTCACTGTCATTAATCCTGAGTTTTTCTCTCCTTTTTAAATAAAACTGTCTCAACTCTGTTTGTCTGACTCTGTAGACTGAGCTTTACCTGCTTTTATTTTAGGAAGTAATCACATTATTGCTTTATTATGAAAAATAATCAGTACGTCGTGAGACTTGAGTTGATAAATAATCCATAAATTATCACATATTTTAGTTCAGCCAGGAGCAACAGTCAAATCACATGGATTAAAACCTACTGCATTATAACCCATCACAAAGAATAGCAGAACGTTCATTCTTAGTGTGATTGGGTGGATGTTGACTTATTTACTCATTACAAAGTCATGAACATTGGTCCAAAAACTTTATAAAGATCAGATTTTTTTTGTCATGTGGATAGTAAACATGTCCTTTAAAATAAAACTTCAAATATCTGTAAGCAGTTTGTGTAACTAACTGACAACTTGCACATGTGTTTGTCTACAAAATACAAAGTGACTGAAAACATGTCAACAACCCACATAGCAAAATTTGTCTGGTCCATTTCTGGTCCACATAATGCTCTTGCAAAAAAAAAAAAAAAATGCCCTTTGGTGGCCCAGATGTGTCTTGTCCATGCATGAGCCAGCACCACATAAACCAAACCACAACTGATCTAGTTAAGGCATGTCATCTTAAAAACAGTGCCTTCATTGCCAGACCTGGCCCACATCTGCTTGACAAACCATTTGCCATTCCAGCAGTCAGCCAACAGTGCCAGCTTAATTCCAGATCTGGCCCACACCTGTCTGTTATGTGGGTGACACCCATGTAAGAGTCATTTAAGATAAAGAAATCTGACAGTTTTGATTTCTTGATACATATTTGTGCTCAGATTTATTTAGTATTGCTGGGTTGCAGTCACGTGACCCGGATGACGCATGAAATTCAGATGGAGGGCAGGAAGTGATTTGCTCTGGTTCAAAACACAGCAAAATGGATCACAGCGAGTATGCTAATGCTCTAAATGGGCTGGCGCAGACGAGATATCACAAAAAATATGTGTACATTTAGGATCTGATCCATATTGTCATAATAAAAATTACTTGTCATATAACCTGGAGGATTTACCTGCGTCGAGGTGATTGACATAAACTATCTGGTGCTGCAGACCTCGTATT
>JARVJO010000186.1:9057223-9084225 GCA_031762555.1 Cynodonichthys magdalenae | reverse complement strand
GATGGAAAGAGAAAAGTATGGCGAAGGCGTGGTACAGCTCATGATCCAAAGCATACCACATCATCTGTAAAACACGGTGGATGTAGTGTGATGGCTTGGGCGTGCATGGCTGCCAGTGGCACTGGGTCACTAGTGTTTATTGGTAATGTGACACAGGACAGAAACATTCGGAAGAATTCTTGGGTATTTAGAGACATACTGTGTGCTCAAATGCAGCCAAATTGATTTGTCAGGGTTTCATAATACAGATGGACAATGATCCAAAACATAAAGCCAAAGCAACCCAGGAGTTTATTAAAGCAAAGAGGTGGAATATTCCTGAATAACAAAATCAGTTACCTGATCTCAACCCAATTGAGCATTTCACTTGTTAAAGACTAAACTTCAGACAAAAAGCATTGCCAACAAACGGTTTTCAGCCATTAGAAATAAACATCCATCCATCATCTATATCCGATTCTTCCTTTCAGGGTCACTGGTGCTCATATCCAGCAGTCACAGTGTGAGGGGCGGGGTACACCCTGGACAGGTCGCAAGTCCATCACAGGAACACACTAGAAAAAAAAAAGAAATAAACATTTTATTTACAAATATTTAATTTTTCCAATTGCTTTTGAGCCCTGAAATGGTGGGATTGTGTTTAAAAACTCTTTAGTTCCTCACATTTCTACTCAATCATTTGTTCAACCCTCTGACTTAAAGCTGAGACTCTGAACTTCAACTGTATCTGAAATGTTTTGTTAAAAATTTATTGTGGTAATGTACAGAACCAAAATTAGGAAAATGTTTCCTCTGTCCAAATAGATATGGACCCATATATATAGAGAGAGAAATCTATATTTATATATAGTTGATATTAGATATCTAATTTTCCTCTGGGATCAATAAAGCATTTTTGAATTGAATTTGAATTGACCTAACTGTAGCTATTGCTTTGATACGTTTATTAAGTTTTTAGTGCTGTTAAAGTTTCTAGATTGTTTTTGGTTATATTTAGCTAGCCTCTGGACAGGTTCTTCTGTATTGAAACGTTTCATCTCTCCCCAAGAGACTTCTTCAGTCTGAGGAGTTTCAGGTAAACTCAGCTTTATAAGCACTGCCTCCACATGGATTATCAGGACATTTAGCTAGCCATTTTATAGCTTTTAGTACTGGGGTTTAACTTTTTTAGCTTTTAACCTGCACATTGCTGCTTTTAGCTAGCATTTAGCTTTAGTGTTTTAGCTTGTTTAAACTTTTATTTTTAATTTAGCTTCTTTTAGCTTGTAGTTATCATTTTACCACTTTTAGTATTTATAACATTCAGCTTCTTTTAGACTTTAGCTAGTGTTCTGTTTCTTGTAGCTTCAATAGCTGTCTTTCAGCTTCTTCAATAAAGATAGGTTAATAGTTGATGCATTGCTTCAGGTGATGCCAATAGTGATGCAATCACGCTCTCCCAGCGGTGGTCGTGCACCTCAGAGTTTTTGTGTGCCACCCATATATAAGCCCTACAGCTCATCTCACAAATGCATGTTCCTTATAAATGTGGCACCATCGAATAGAGGAATTAACAGGGTTTTTAACAGTATGACATATCACTGTTATTCAACATAGAAACAATCTACTAAACACAAATGTCCTTACTTTCTCTGCTAAGTTTATTTTAGTGTTTGTTAATGTTGATTACCAGTGGTGACCATCTCAAATTGGATTGCCTCCAAGAGTTAATCAGTTATAGATTTACATCTGATTAATACTTTCTGCTAGTTTTATTAACATCTTTTATCTGGTTCAGAAGATGTTTTGCTAACAGACACACAAAGACAAAAAACATCATAGCTCAATATTAGCAGCAGGTGGAAAATTTTTTTCGAATATTTCTGATTTTGATGTTTTGTGACAAAAAAAGAGGTGGATTTAACACTTTGATGCTGTTTAAATGTTAAACCCTGCAGAGCTACCATCTTCCACCACATAAGATAAAGATGAGACTGAGCAAGTTCATTTGGAAGAAAAACAGTTTTCACACACTTTAAAATTATTAACTGGTGTTTTTAATGTCCAGTTCATATGAAAACCTAAATCTGACTTATGTTGTCAGCTGCAGAGGCCAAGGGCCTAACAGTTTTTATGCGCGCACCTGCGCTCCTGTCACGCGTCCTGAGTCGAGGCCGCGGGTCCAAAAGGACAGAGTGAGAACGCGCAGGGCCCGTGCTGGAAGTAAACTAAAAGAGGCCACAGACTTTGCCATCTGGATGGGAGGAGAGGAAAGGACAGAGTGGAGGGCAGGTCCAGCAGGGCGCGGTCCTCCTCCTCATCTGTCCCGCAGCAGGACCTCTTCCATTCCTCACAGAGAGCGCGAGCCTCAGAGGCAGCAACCGCTGCGGGACGTCCTGAGCTGACCGCCAGCGGCCGGCCTCCGCACCGCGCGCCTCCACTCGTTTCTCCCAGCTCCGATGCGCAGCTTTGATCCTACGTGCCAAGATAAACTCCTCTCACCTATTTATGCCCCTAGCTCCGCGTGCGCTCTGGACAGGGGAGTGTCGCGTGCGCAGCACGATCCTCTTCTCTCCAGGCGGCGAAGAGGACACCTTTACGCGCCAGGATGGTGACTCGTGGAGACACTCTGATGAGTCCCACTCCGCTTCCTCCAGTCTCAGATTAGAAACCCACGTGAGGTGTTGGAGGCACGCGCAGAGAAACACCGGCCCGGGGCGGAATGCTGCTCTCTTCGCTGGTGGCTTGCCTCGCCGGGTGCGCCTTCCTCCTGCCGACCACCAGTGAGGGCTGCGGCCCAGGGAAGGGTCACGGCAGAAGGCGCGCACCGCGGAAGCTCGTACCGCTGGCTTACAAACAGTTCAGCCCCAACGTGGCCGAGAAGACCCTGGGAGCCAGCGGGAAATACGAAGGGAAGATCACCCGGAGCTCCGAGCGCTTCAAGGAGCTCATCCCCAACTATAACCCGGACATCATCTTCAAGGATGAGGAGAACACAGGTGCAGACCGCATGATGACCCAGGTAAACTATTCAGGACAGTGAAAGCCTTCATTGCCCAACCCTGCTCACTGTAGGGGGGACTTTGGCCACTTTTTAAACCCGGTTATCTTTTTCACGTGATTTCTCGACCCCCCGATCTCCTCTGCCAGAACTATTCTACTCACATTTAGAATTTAAAATCTTTGACATTTAAAAGCTTATGTTTTCCATCTCTGATTAAAGAAAAAAAAATCAAAAACTGAAGCGAGTTTTATCTATTTTAAATAAAATACAAAAAACATTCACGTGGGTATAATCAGGTTTCACTGTAAAAACAAATAAAAGTGGAACAATTAGGCTAAATCTAAATGTAACCCTTAGTTTGAAAAAAAAAACTTTCAGCCAGTGTTTCAGTTTGTAATTTATCAAACAAAAAGTTAAAATTAAACTATAGACTCCACACTTTAAACTATTGCCTTGATAACTCATTGCTGCACTGTTAAACAAAATGTAGAAATGTTATTGTTGAAATAAAAGTAAGCCTATATTACTGGCAACATTTTTTGTTTCCTTTACACCAAAATTACTGTAAAATGAAGTAGCAGGACTTTAGTATCATAAAATAACCAGAGTATATGGTAAAACTATAATCACTACTATACAGGATGGACTGTGAGCTCATCTCCAACCCAACCAAGGGGGTAACCCAACAGCTTTAACCCAGCTACTAAGTTATCAAAATAACCCAGTAGTTTTTATGTGAAACTTCTTTTATTTTATTTTAAAGTTAAGTTATATATAGAAATAAATATAATATGGTATTTGCACTTTAAACAGCTTGTTAACAATTACCATGTCCCGGGCATTAGGGGTCATGTTTAGATGGAACTTCCTCATATTTTTATGAAAGTAAATATATCATGCACTCTAAAAATGAAATGTTGGATTTAATTAACCATGTTATGTCAACTGGTTTCACTTAACTAAGTTAAGTAAATTCAAAGCAACATACTCATGTTCTTTGGTTAAAAAACTGGTTTATTGCTTTGAATTTACTCAACTCAGTTAAGTGGAAACCAGTTGACATAACATGGTTAATTAAATCCAACATTTCATTTTTTTAGAGTGTGGGTTGTTCATGGAGGTTAAAACCATAAAAATCTTAGTAAATTACGTTGTGTTTGCTAATTGTGTAGTTCAAATGCTTCATGAAACTTTAATTTTTGCGGGTAGTCTTTTATACAGTTCTAATTCCATTTTTCCAGTGTAAGGTGGATTTTTCCCCCTCCTAGCAGCACAGCTTTTTGGATTACAAAAGCAGCCTGTTTGCTCAACTCTTTCTTCAGTGGATCTCAGTCCCTGCGGCTTGTTGACACAGTGGAGTCTGAGCGAGGTGACCAGCCAGAGTCTGGAGTCTCAGAGCTTCACTGTGGGCAGCTCCTGCGTAAAAGAGGGCAACCCCTAAGTTCTAAAAATGAACGCACAGCGGTCGCTCTTAATTAAAACACTCTGTCCTCTGTTTTACATCATGTTTTTAGGGAGAAAAAACAGCCAAAATGTCGTATTTGGTTAGACCCTGGGTCAAGCATGTCCTGATGTTTACTGATTTTAGCCCTGAACTTAACAGTCGCCTTTTGGAATGTCAAAATACTTTACGATGTCGGCATTGATGTGGCCCCGCAAGGAATTTTTTTGACTCCCAATTTCCCCTGAAATAGAATACTTAATACTGATCCTGTTTCTCTTTATTATGTTTTTGATTTCTGTATTATTTTTTCCATACACTTTTTGCAATCTATGTCCTTCCTATTTCTTGCCATTTTAGCCGTTCAAACATCAAAACGTTCCACTAATTCAAGAGATGGGTGCTATGACTTTTGGCTTTTCTAAGTTGTTTATTTTTCAAACTTAAACTTAAATGAGATAAACTTAAACTTTAAACTTAAATAAATTCAGGAAAACAGCATCAAACTTCTCCGGGAGGACCACAAAACATTGTGCTACAGTACTTGTAACAGTAACTCACAGCCATTATGTCCAAATGTAAAGCGTATGTTTGATTACTTTTCCCAAGCTAAAATGCTAGCTAACAGCTAGATTTTAGCAGTTGAATGAGCTCAATTTCACTGCAAAAAAAGTGCAATCATACTCCAAACATTTTATCAGAGGTAAACGACCAACTCTGGACTACCTGGTTCCTATCCCTGCATGTTCTGTTAATAAACAAGTACAGTAAACATTATTGTTTTTACTGTAGCCTACTGCTAGTTTTACTCGTAGTAGCCATTCATGCCTCATATAAAGTGCTCTACTGCAGTCACTCAGACATACAGTATGGTGATAATATACTTGCACAAATTTAAACATCACCATCACCAAGTTTCTTTAAACGATGCAGATGGAGTGGCTCGAGTGATAAAAATGCACACACAGACACACATGATAGATGCAACAAGCTAAGCTATAAGACACAGTAAAAACACCAACTTTTTAAAAGTGATCCACAATTGGACACATTACATTAGGCTTTATTTGATAAACATTTATTTTAACTGTAAAATAAAGACTTTAGAAATACTGTAGGCTGTTCATTTTTTTTATAATTTTTAAACTAAAATTTAAAAAATATATTACACAGACTGAACCATTTTATTTACACGCAAAGCATATTGGGTAAATGGTGACATCAACTAGGTCATCGGTGCGAGGCTGCGGGCTTTACCTACCCTGAGGGTTAATCTTGGACAATATCTGACAATCAGCTCTTTTAAATGAAACCAGAGAGTGTTGACAGAGAGGAGAATGTAGAAAAGACTCAGTCTGCAACTGAAAATGATGATGGAGGACCTCAGTTTAGCCTGTTAGGTTTAGCGTTAGCCCCAACGCTATCGCCATATATATATATTAGCTCAGCACACATTCTCCTCTTGTCACTGAGGTCCTCCATCAACATGACAGAGGAGAATGTAGAAATGACTCAGCCTGCAACTGAAAATGTGGATGGAGGACCTCAGTTTAGCTTGTTAGCTTTCACGCTAGTGCCGAGTTAATACATACATATATACTGTATAGCAATATAACATTGGCGCTAAAGCTAACAGGCTATGGACTGCATCACACAGCAGGATAACTGTGGCCCTTCCAACAATCCTAAGGACGTCCAGATTATAGTGATGGCTCTAAAGATAATCTGAGCAGATATTCCTGCTGTGGGTGGTGAGTTAAGAGTGATCTAGTCGGCTCAGAAGGACATCGGGACCGCTCCGACCTCAAATCGGGGATATTCAACATGTTTGATTTTTTTAGCCCGATATCACACCGTATGTGGTGTTCATCTGAGAACAAACGAGCTTGCAGCCTGTTGAATAGACGTGCAGCCAATCGGAAAGCAAGGTGATGTAAACACGGAGGGGATTCCAAAATACAGAATACATAAAAAAACTGTCATGACTCACCAGAAAGTCAGCTGGATGTTAAAAGTCCTATGGAATGGTTTTTCCTCTGGTAAAAATAGTCCACAAACGATCAATATTGTTTCTTCCTTGACGTAAATGTTTTATTACTTTGAACTCACGTCTCTCTGGAGGTCACGCAAGATTTTTCCTCTGACATTTAAATTCTCGCAAGATTTCAAGAAGTCTTGCGTGATTTCACATCTGACATATGAACGTTCATGAATGAAATATCTTTTGGTGTGTGGTCTCTTGCCATGTGGCTGTACACCACTCACTGCAGGACCAAACCTGGTATATCCATGATTTTTTATCCTCACGTGTGGAGTCTCAGTCATTGAAAGTCAGCCGACTGTTTTAAAATCTTGCCATGTGACACAGCCTTAAGCTGAGGTTCTTCTTCTATGAAGCAGCTCTGTTGTCCATCATCATTTTCAGTTGCAGGCTGAGTTGTTTCTACATTCTCCTCACTGTCAACGCTCTCTGGTTTAATTTAAAAGAGCTGATCATCAGATATTGTCCAAGATTAATTTTCAGGGTGAATAAAGCTCAGTCCCTGCCTCGTCGATGACCTAGTCGACGTCATAATTTACCTGCTATGCTTTGCGTGTAAATAAAATGGCTCCTATGTTTAGTTTAGTAATTTTTTACACTATTTTTACAAACTATATTTTGCAGTTAAAATAAATGTTAATCAAATAAAGTCTAATGTTACAACTAATCGTGGATCCCTTTAACAATTCCACTCGCTTTCCAAGTCTGTTGAAAACCTCAACCCTCCAGCCAATCATCCATCTGCTACTGCTGCTAATCCTCCTCCTGCTTCTTCTTTTACATTTGTTATTTTTATGTTTGTTTACACATCACTTGTGTGCAAAAACAGAGCCCACATTACTCCTGTTGTAGCCTTAATTATGTGCTAATATAACTTAGTTACTGTATATTATTTTAAAGTCTTCATCTGCTTGTTCTGGATGCTTCCTGCTTCTTACAGACTTACATAATTATTTTTTATTTTAATTGTATTTTTTGACTTTTTTGAATCTCCTGTGCAAACCAATTCGAGCTGCCTAAAGGCTTGCTGGTACATATCACCCCCTATTTGTACACATCACCTCCCTGGAGCTCAGTCTGCAGCCGAGCTCCTGCCCCACAGAGCACCCCTCCACCAAAGCATTATTTGAAAACTCTCTGAAGTGCGAGTGTCGAAAACACTAAGAGGTTCTTAAAGAGTCAGAGACCAATTTAAGGCGTTTAAATAGGCTACGATGCAAATTCAAATTTATGTTATACAGCATTTTCATCACAGCTGAAGGTAACATAGTTCCTTGATTGTGGTACACCCCCCCTTTTCACACACCCTTTAAGACACATGCAAAGCTAGACAAAAAGCAGATTTTTCACATTTTCTGCATTTTTTATTGATTTTGCACAGAATTTGTTCTTGCATGCTGTTCTGTAGTGTAATAGGGGAGGTGGTCTGATACCTCTCCTGCACAGATATTTTTAAATTTGTTTTATGATGTGAGTTTTATAATATTGTGCAAATAAATAATAAAATAAAATAATAAATTGTAGCTTAACATGGCATATTATTTCTGTATCCCTGCAAACTATTATTCCTATAATAAAAAGAGAAAATCGTACAGTTTGCTCATGTTACGATAAAATAACTTCTGAACATGTTTGTCTTTTATATTTCAAACACAGCATGAGTCTTTCTGTAGTCCATAGGTGTGCACAGGCGTGCGTTGTCAGCCCATGCGCCCAATGTTTGTGCAGCCAGCGGTTTGGTGCTGCAACAGAACCCACCTTCCCACCCCCATACACACACCAACACCCACCCCACACACACACACACACACCGTCAATCCATGTACCTTGAAAGGAAACCCGTTTGATTTATGAAGTCCAGCTCATTGCTCTGACCACAGAGAGAAAACACAAGAAGCTGAAAATCCACACTGAGCGCTGTGAAAAGGCATCTGTGGCCACTGAGCCAGGAGCTATTCTTATCACATGCAGCATGGAAAAAGACATTTATAGGGTTTGATCCCAGTCTGCAGCTTTAATAGACCGAGACTCATTCAGAGCTGCATCACTAAGGGCTGCTTTCAGAGCTCAGGGAGAATTTTATCAGGACTACATGGAGCTGTTCTGGTTCTTGTAGGTCTGTCTGATCCTGATTCAGCTCAGAGAAGACTTATACATTTAGTTTACTGGGTAAAACGTCATTGTAGATGTCCAGATCTGATTCATTCTGTCATTTTTTGTCAAATTTAGGAAGTATTGATCAAAGCTAAAAGAGAGCTCACAGTGTATCAGTACAAAACCCCTCACAGCTAATGTAAAGCACGGTGGTGGAAGGCTGATAGTTTGGGCTAGCTGGAGTCAAGTCCAAGCCATGAGCCACAAAGCACTAAATTAAAGGTTTAGAGATGATTATCTCTGGAAATGACATTTTATTGCTTAAATAGAATATTCAGCTGCAATTGTCAAAAGATAAAAAGTGAAAGTTTGAAAGGTATTTTAAAAATTGACCACACACTTGTTGAGACTATTAGTATTACTGCTAGGGGCAGCGGTGGCGCAGAGGTTAGAGAAGGTGAGCCTGTGATTGGAAGGTTGCCAGTCTGATCAGCCCCACTCTGGGCCCCTAAGCAAGGCCCGTAACCCCTCAGCTGCTCCTTGGGCTCAATAAAGTATATGTATGATCAAGTTTTGGGAGACACTGTAATTTCATTGTACTCAAGGCTTAATTCATTCATTTTGGCTTAATTGGTATACTAACAATGTTTGTTTCCATTCTTCAACTAAAGATATTTATGACTCTTGGGTCTCTGGTGCTCTTACTTAGTAAGTCGAAAGCTAATAAGTTTGGAAACTACAGAGCTGGGAGTCAAATGTGACCCACACACACTCAGTTACTTTGGCCATTTTTGTAGGTAAGCAAACAGCAAATTTTGCTAAAAAATATTAACTTTCATGACATAACCCATTTTTATGAGGAAAAATATTGTGCGATTTTTGTTTCTTACTTCAAAAGTCAGAGCAGTTGTACCTGAAAGGCCACCTTGATGCTGCTGCTGGATCAGAACAGAGTTCAGGGAGTCCTTCAGGAGATGTCTCACCTTCTGTTTGCTCACCCTGACCATAGTCCAGGTTTAGAGGGACCCAATCACTCCCCCAACCAACCCTCACCCCTCCATCCGTACCTAACTTAGCTTCCTGGTTCCCCTCACTTCACCACAGAGAGCAAACAACACAGACCTGATTCAGCAATGGTGCATTGTGGGAAGATTCTAACCACCAATAGGGGTGGTAACCAGGATGGGGGAGGTGTTGGGGGGTCCAAAGACACAGGTTGAATGGCTCTTTGTAACAAGCCCATTATTTATGTAATTTTTTGTATAATTTTAAAGTTGTGCAACAAAAGAGGAGAAGCAAAAAGAAGGACTTAACAACTCCAGAGTAACTGATGAATATTTTAAAATAAAATTTAAATTACACAAAATGATGTTTTATGGAGTTGGAGAAACAAAATGCACAAAAGAATGATTAATCTAAATGATGTGAAAAGACCAGTTTGTGAACCAGTTTTGGATTTGTGAATTATAGCCATGGTGTAGTCGAAACCAAATGCAGACGGTCACGAGGCATACAATAAATAAGATGATTTCTTTCCTGGGCGGTCGTCCTGGAACCGGAAGGTTACCAGGTCAATCCCCTGTTTCAGCCGTCTCAGTCATTGTGTCCTTGGGCAAGACACTTCACCCGCCTTGCCTGCTGATGTTGGTGAGAGGGTCCGGTGGCGCCGGCGCATGCCAGCTCCGCCTCTGTCAGTGCGCCCCAGGGCAGCTGTAGCTACAATGTAGCTTACCATCAGTGTGTGAATGTGTGTGTGAATGGGTAAATAGCTGAAATGTAAAACGCCTTGGGGTCCAAGTGGATTTGATAAGGCGCCAAAAAAAAGGAGCGCTCCTCTAGCGCACAGACTTACAGAAGAATGGGACAGAACGGAAGACAAAAACAACACATGAAAACAGGTAATCCAGTGCTGAAGAGTAAAAAAGCAAGAGCTTGAGTGTTAAAGCACATGAGGATGATGAGGCATCGTGAACTAAAATTAATGTTAGAGAAATTGAAGAGGACATAATAAACCAAGAAAAGAAAACTAAATAGAAATGCACAAAGAACAAAATCCAAGAATAAACTAAGAAACTAAACAATGAACCAACCTGAAGTCTTTGGCAAGTCCTTTTGAGCAATATTTACTTCAGGAGACAAACAGCGTAGATGAAACCTGAACAGAACGAAAACCACAGTAAATCATGGTAGGAACAAATATTCAGTAGATCAGTGTTTTTCAACCCTGGTCCTCGAGGCTCACTGTCCTGCATGTTTTAGATGTTTCCCTGCTTCAACACAGCTGATTTTAATTGATTACTGATTAACAGGCTTTTTGTTGAACTGCAATCATCTGAATCAGGTGCGTTAAAGCAGGAAACTTCTAAAACATGCAGGGCAGTGTGCCTCGAGGACCAGGGTTGGGAAAAACTGCAGTAAACAAGTATTTGGTAAAAAGGCTCCCCAAGTACTGACTAACTGAGCAGATCATCTGATTTAATATTTTAAAATGATGTCATCAGTCAGAAAAAAGGTATAAACTTAGGTTCAAGTTCGGCATTTTAAAGACTAAAATGAAGAAACATATAAATATCAACAAAAATAATTACAAAACAACCAATTAAGGCAAAATAAACACTTTAAAAATATATTTTAAATTTAAAACACATTCAGAAGGCAATGTATAGAACAGATATGTCCAGTGTCAACTTACTGTTTACTATATGTTTTTCACCTTCAAATGTGTCAGCAGCTCAGCAGATAGAAACAACTTGTAGACGTGTCTGTATCAGGTGCAGATTTGGATAGAACATTTAGTAAAGTAGCCGTATTCAGACGTTTTACTCAATTAAGAGTATTCTTCAGAGTAATACTAATCAAGTAAAAATAGAAAGTATGATGCAGTAAAACTACTCCTAAAAGTACATTTTTTCCAAAAGTAAATGTACTCAAGTAAATGCAATTGAGTAAAAGTAATTTTATATGCGCTTCAAGACACTTTGAATTTGACTCGTGGATTTGATTTAGAACTGGCTTTGTTATTTTTATTTCTGTGCAATAAAATTAGATCTATAGATTGATAGACAGATATGTAAAAACATCACGTTTCTGTCCCATATTTATAGAACATTAAGGGGAGTACCAGCACTTATTTTTTTCCACTTAAAGCACTGTAAGGCGCGATATAAGTTCAAACCATTTACCATTTAAATAAAAACAAATGCCAAAGCAAATGTGGCAGCAACAACTACAAAAATAAACACACAGGAGCTCAAAAACGACCACCAAGGTAAAGCTATACAATGAACGGAAGCAGTGAAAGAGGACCGGTTAAATAACATAGAGGGGAAGTAACAGCACCTGTGCTGGAAGCTGATTACAGATTGTTAACAGGTAAAGGTAGAAGGACTGGAAGGACACTGAAGACAAACTGAGGAGAAATTTAAAAACATGATCAGGAACACTGGGAAACAGAAACACAAATATTTAACACAAACGATAGCAAATACACAGACTATAATTGTACCTAAGGAAAAGAACCAGCTGTTTTAAAACCAGACTCAGAAGGGTCGAGGGGGTATGACCAACAGGACGGAGGGGAAAGGGCAGGGAACACAAGAAAGCATGACTCGTGAGGGTGTTCTGAGTACAGACCTGACAGGGGCACGCAAGAAACAAGAGTCCGGCAGACAACCTGAGTCCTGACCAACACAGAGCAGAGAGATTACTGAAAGTACTGGAGGAAGCAAGGACTCTGGAATCAGAGGCCAAAACCTCTGGGACACGCGGATCCGTTGCCTCAAAAAACTCAAGAGACTCGGGAACTGGGAATTTCGAAGATGAACCAGGTGCCTCATGTATCAACAGTGCATATGCATAAAAAGCTTGCATACGCCCTTTTCCATGCAAAACTCCAGATGTATCAAAGTAAAATGAACGTGGAAATGTGCACAGCCCTGTCCATTAATATTCTTTGGGTCAACATTCAATTTAATTCAAGCTTTAAATGCTTTGATATCACTTGCATAATAAAAGGTATCCTACACAAATACTTCACTAGAGTCCCTGTGGATAATTTTAGATTTTTATTTTCTTGCCAATATAAACAGAAATGTTAGAAATTTTTGAACTGAAGTTCTGGAAAGAAAGCAGTAACACGATAATAATTGTTCTAAAAATGGCGTGCAAACATAAAATCTGACAAACTCAGAGCTTAAAATCACACTAAATGAATGGGAAATTGTGGTATTTGCTTCCCCACATCAGAGCCTGAGGCATATCAGTATTGTGAGGGCAGGTAATAATAGATATATTTTCGACATTGTCATTATAGGGCTCCATATAGTTTGTTGATTCATTTGGTAAACTAACTGTTTTAAACTCATCAACATTTTCTCTGTAATAAACCTGTAATCCTGCAGCCAGGAGGTATCACAGAACATATATCATCACCTCATTTCATTTCACTGAAATCCTGTGTAAAATTGAAAATTGCAGATATTCACATTAACTGTGAATATGCAAAAGTCTCACTGACAATCAAAGTGGTTCTGGCTGGAGTGCAAACTGGCCAGGGGATCGAACCAATTCAGAGAACTGCCTGCAGGAGGTTGAAGCATTCAGGACCCTCTGGGAAGCACTGGAGTTGTCAAAGACACTCTCTGAGTCACAGGAGAGAGGTGGCAAGGCATTCATTTGAAGGGACACTGGTGGCTTGGGCAAGTGGGACCCTGTAGGTTGTGGGGAGCTAACGATTGCGTGACTGGTCCTGGTGAGACTGAACCTTTTCTGTGGTGACGGCGGCATAACAAAGTGCAGAGAGTATTCGTGGATGGGCCCGACTTTTTCCAAACACAATGTGAGGGTGAACTGAGAATATTTGGTGGAGCCACCTGTCTGTGTGATCTTCAACTCTCACCTTCAGGAGAGTTTTTCACGTCCCGGGGGAGGTCAGGGACATGTAATCCAAATGGGCCATGTTTAGGGTCTCCATTGCAGATACAGCTTCTAAGAGCTGTGGTCTGAAGGTCAACCAAAGGACCCGCTGGTGGACACCAGCGGTGATGCAGGCTGTCAGGCCGAAGAAGGAGGCCTTCAGGATTTGGCTTTCCGAAAGGACTCCTGTAGCAGCTGATGGGTACAGGGTGGCCAGAAGGGTTGCAGCTTTGGTGGTTGCAGATGCAAAAACTCAGGCATAGGAGGAATTAGGGGAGGCCATGGAGAAGGACTATTGGTTAGCCTTGAAGAGGTTTATTTTACCTTTGTTTAATCAGGCAAATCCCATTGAGATTGCAGATCTCTTTTTTTAAGGGAGGCCTAGGCCTTAAGGCAACCTACTGTACGTGTTTTTGGATTTGTGGGGGAAATCGAAGTACCCAGCCACAAACCAAAAAATCATTCAGCGATTTAGCAAAGGACAGCATTTTTTCCATGTCCACCTTTGAGGAGGCAGAGTCTGAAGACTTTGGAGAAGACGAGTCCATAACCGAGGCAGAGGTCACCAAGGTAGTCAATAAACTCCCCAGCAGCAGGTGTGCCAGGAGTGGACAAGTTTCGCCCCAACATGCTGAAGGCTTTGGATGTTGTGGGTCTGTCCTGGTTTACACATCTCTTCAACATCACATGGAGGAGTGGGACAACTCCTGTGGAGTGGCAGATGGGTGGTGGTTCCCATTTTTAAAAAGGGGAGCTGAAGAGTATGTTCTGACTATCATGGGATCACACTTCTTGCCCTCCCCAGGAATGTTTACTCCAGGGTGTTGGAAGGGAGGTTCGATCATTGAACCTCAGATTCAAGAGGAGAAGTATGGCTTCCGTCCTGGTTGTGGAACAGTGGACCAGATCTTTACCCTTGCGGAGTTGCAAAGGGGGTTGTGAGAGTTTGCCTCTCTGGTCTACATGTGTTTTGTGGACCTGGAGAAGGCTTATGACTGTGTTCCTCAAAGCAACTCGAGTCTTGAGGTGATCCAGTCCCTGTATAACTAAAGCAGGAGCTGTGTCCGCTCATGCTCAGTGCAGGTAGACAGACATAATTTTTTGTTTTGTTTTTATTTTATTTATTTTTTTAACATGACTTGTTTTATTATTCTCATGTAAAAATTTGAAGTCTTGTTTTTGGTTTGTGAAGATTAGGTTGAATTTTATTTAAAGGTTTTTTTTAGAGGGTTAACTTAAACCTGACAGTTAAACTATAAATATATTGAAAACAATTTGTTTATCCACTGATGTGACTTTTCTGCTGCAGCGTTGCAAAGACAAGCTGAACTCTCTGGCCATCTCTGTGATGAACCACTGGCCCGGGGTCCGGCTGAGGGTCACCGAAGGCTGGGATGAGGACGGCCATCACTCAGAGGAGTCACTGCACTACGAGGGCCGGGCGGTGGACATCACAACCTCAGACCGGGACAGAAACAAATATGCTATGCTGGCACGACTGGCGGTGGAGGCCGGCTTTGACTGGGTCTACTACGAGTCCAAAGCCCACATTCACTGCAGCGTCAAGTCAGGTGAGAGAACCAGCACGGGTGGTTCAGGTTTCTTCAAATTTACGTGAGAAAGAAATACATTTGTGTCATCTTTTTGGTTATGGCAATAAAACAACTTAAATTCTACATTTTAGGTTAATAAAAGTTCCTAAGTATAATAATTTAATATTAAACACAAACCTTCATCTTCCATTGATGATTTGTGGTCTTACATGGTTAATGTTGACAAGGTTCTTCTTTGTATTAGTATTTTGAGTCAAATCTGCCACTTCTATGAAAAATAGCACAAGAAAATTCAAATACATCTCCTTTTCACCTGAACATTCAATGTTATTTTACTAGATGCTATTATTTATCTGTAAACATTGAACAGTCATCTGTTTGACAATATTTAATTTTGTGTTGTTTTGTTTGGAGAGAATGATTTAAAGTTGACCTGTCCACATGCCTTAGAGATAGGGTGAGGTGCTCCGTCAGTAAAAGCTTTGACATTTTAAAATGCATTTCCAGTAGATCAGGTCAATCATGAAAGCTTAGTGCTAAATACTAGCCACAGTTGTCAAGAAATCGTGTCAAGAATGTTCAGTAGTGTGAATGCTGAGTCAGCACATTGTTTATCTATTTATACTTTCTTTACATTTTTTGCAAACCACTGTATGCTATTTTAGCCGGTAATTTATCAAAACATTCAGCTCATTCAAGAGATGAGACTTCATGTTTTTTCTATTCTTTATACTGAAAATATTTTTTGTTACCTACTAATAAATCTATGTTATTTACTTATAAAACTGATCATAGAAATACAATGAAATGTCTTTAGTTTCTTCAATAATACTGAAATCTGCTTCAGCTAAAGGCTCTGTATCTCATGCTACTTTTAGCTTTCAGCTACTATTTTAATAATTTTAGCATTTTATCTACTTTTCTACTACTTAATGTTCTGAATCCTTTGTTTTTAATTGAGGTTTTGCTACTGTTAGCTGCAGTCTGTTTCTTTTAGCAGCAGTTTTTCTACTTCTAGCTTTCAGCTACAGTTTTGTTACTTTTAGCTTCTAGCTAATATTCTATTTTTAGCTCTTATTTATCTTTTTCATCTTTTAGGGACTATTTTGCTATTTTTAACTACTGTTAAGCTGCTTCAAGCTAACATTCTTTACTTTTTGTTGTTAGCTGCAGTTTTGTCCTTTTTAACATTTAGCTGCATTTTTCTTCTTTTAGCTAACATACTACATATTGTTTAGTTTTTTTAGCTTTTAGCTACAGTTTTTCTTATTTTAGCTAACATTTTGCATATTTGACTGTTTAGCTGCAGTGTAGCTTTTTTGGCTTTTATCTAGTTTTTCTTATTTTAGCTAATATTTTGCATCATTTAGTTTTGGGCTGCAGTTCACTTTTTTAGCTTTTATCTACAATTATTCTTATTTTAGCTAACATTTTGCATATTTGACTGTTTAGCTGCGGTGTAGCTTTTTTGGCTTTTATCTAGTTTTTCTTATTTTAGGTAATATTTTCCATCATTTAGTTTTTGGCTGCAGTTCAGTTTTTTAGCTTTTATCTACAATTATTCTTATTTTAGCTAACATTTTGGATATTTGAGTTTTTAGCTGCGGTGTAGGTTTTTTGGCTTTTATCTAGTTTTTCTTATTTTAGCTAACATTTTGCATATTTGAGTTTTTAGCTGCGGTTTAGCTTTTTTGGCTTTTATCTAGTTTTTCTTATTTCAGCTAATATTTTGCATCATTTAGTTTTGAGCTGAAATTTAGCATTTTTGACTTTTAGCTATGACTTTTTTCTTTTAGCTAAGCTTCCACATGTTTCAGTTTTTAAAGACAGATTTGCTCTTTCAGCTTTTATTATCATACTGTTTTACTTCATTTAGGTTTCAAATACAGTATTGCTTAATTTAGCTAGTTAGAGTTTAACGTTTCACAATAAATTCTTTCTTTGCAAATTTTAGCCTCTTATTTTGCATATGTTTTTGCTAATTTTAACTTTGGCATTAGTTAATTTTTTACTTTAACCACTCAGTTTCAGCTTTTTCCACAAACCTAAATTATGTATTTCAGCAAAAAACAGTTTTTCATTTAGCTTGAAGGTGCTTTTCAAGTTTCAGCTACATTCAACAGGATTTTGTTGAAAAAGTGACTCAAATACTTTCCAACCAAAGGCTCATTTTTCATTATAAAACTAGGGTTTTTTATAAAAAAAATGAAACCCACACAGCTTGCTTCAGCATTTTCTACTTTCAAACATTTTTGCTTTTTTTTCAGCATGTTGGCTGTCCTCTCACTTCATGTTTCTTCAAATGAGTCTAAATTGTCAGCTGTTCTCTATTCAGCCTTTAATATAAATCTGTGTTTCTACTTTAACAAACAAACAACCATGAACGAAAGCTCCCCATTAAGTTTTGAGGTTTTACATATAGAGAAATTAAAACAATTAAAGGCCTAGCATTCCTTTAATGTCAAAGTTTTAGACTAAGATCATCTCATGAAGTGATGTAGTTCTAATTGTTTTTTGGTGAATCCTGAAAAATACATTTATGTACGACCACACAATATTATGTGAAGTCACTCAAAGTATGTGTTGGGATGACTTTCAGCTTCTACTATCAGATTTTAGCTCAGAATATGTGAAACTGACTTTCCAGCTAATGTTGATGTGGTGGCCACCTTGAGTCAGGTTGAGTCCAACCAGTCAGTTTCCTTTCTGCTGACTCATCGTGGTGTAACATGGAAGCTTGCTGATAGAATGTTGAACTAACGGAACATCAAGAAAACACACACAAGCGCAGAAAGTCTCACGGTCTTGTTAATAAAACACACTTAAATCACCAGTGACACTTTCCTTTTTTTTGTTACTCAGTGGTAACCCAGATTTCCATTTTCTTTCTCCCCTTTCTTGCTTCCTGTCTCTCCTATCACCCCCCAGATCGGGTGGCGAGGGCCCAGTCCTTGACCTGATCAGAAAGGAAACCAATCAAGTTGGTATTTTTCTTTAATTTCTGTTTTTTTTTCTTTTCTTTTCTCTATTATTCTTTTATAACAGGGGGTGTCCAAATTCTGGTCCTCAAGGGCTGCTATCCTGCATGTTCTACTTATTTCCCTGCTCCAACACACCTGATTCAGTCATTCAATTACCTCTTCATGTTCTGCAGAAGCCTGGTAATCACTTTCATTCAAATCAGGTGTGTTGGAATCTGTACAACATTTAGGATAGTGGACCCCAAGGACCAGACTGGATATCCCTGTATCAAAACATATTTGAAACAAAACAAAACAAAAGAAGAGGCAGCCAAGGTTAGAATAAATCCTCCAAATGTTAGTATTATTCATTGACAGATTTTTAAAGGGGCATGTTTGGGGGAGTTTTAACACCAGGGGGCAACAAAGTTGCAGAGCTGATGCAGATAATGAAGTGGGGGAAAACAGAAGATTACCTCTGATTAACAAGAAATTGAACAAGAAAGATCACAAAAAAAGCCAATAATAATAATAATAATAATAATGTTTTTATGGGTATTTTATTTTTCAGATGGATAAAATCTTATTTAACAGATTAGGTCAGGCAGGAGTCCCTGTGTCTGCAGATGATCTGTGGTGAAAACAGGGAACATGTGGAAGAGGTGGAGGTGTGCACTTGAAAGAAGAGGAATGAAAGTCAGTGAGGATGTGTGAATGAGAGGGGGACAGGTGGAACAGTGAGGCTCACAAAGGTGCAGGACTTCAAAGGTCGACTGTCCAGGAAAACGAGGAGTGTGGTGAAGAGAGTCCAGGCAGGATGGCATGGATTGGAGGAAACTTTCAGGAGAGATTTGTGACAAAAGGATGGCAGGAAAGGTCAAATGAAGGATTTTAAAGAGAGTAGTGAGACCAGCTGTGCTGTTTGGAGACAGTGGCGAGGCTGGCTACACGCTGAGGCAGCAGGGAGTAGTGCCCCTTCAAATGAATGCCTTGCCGCCTCAAATCAAATCTGACAATAAAAGGAAAAGTTTTCTCTCATCTGTGTGCTGTGTGTCAGGCCGGCCCCTCCAAGCAAACAACCAATCACTGTTTAGTATGCAATGCAAATGAATCAAGACGCAGGCTGAACCTTCCAGTGTCGTATGTCTGCCTAACGCAGGAGGAGCCGTAGCACAGCCTCCTGCCTCTCATGCTGATAGCAGCTGAGACAGCAGCTCAGACAGCAGCTGAGACAGGAGAGTTACAGTGGAGGGGTATGAAAGGAAGATATTTCTAACCAGTCAAAAAAAAAACAACATAAAACTATATACAGTATATCAAATGTTCTGCTCTATTTTTGTTGTTTGTTAATTCTGTTTGAGAAAATCTTTGGTGATTTTTTTATATTAATGCTTCATAGCTACATTAGGATTAGGATATTAGGTTCAAATTGTAGAGTTATGTAGGACAACTAGAGTTCTGAGGAAGGGCTGACTATTTTAAAAATGTAATAAATAATAATAAAACATATGTAACATAATAATAATAATAAAAATATATTAGAATGTGTATAGGCAAAATATTCAAAGATCAGAAAGCTGTGTGTGTTATAGATGGACCAACACAAGAGAAAACATGTCTCAAGTAAAACAGATTTTATTTTATTTACTTCACTGTGAATATGATGTGACCAGAACGGAAGCTAATGATGTAACAGTTTATGAAGCTGATGTAATCACTGTTAATTATGGAATTAGCTGGTAGATTTTAGCATCTGCAGCGTTTATTGTTACAGAGTCGGTAACTCTTAGCTTCTCCATGATGTCACAGATGTAAACAATGGGTGGATAGGCTGAGCTCAGTCCAGTTGTCTTATTTGAGATGCATAGATGTCTAATGTTCGTCCGTTAAAATAAATGTTAAGTTTCTGGTTGGTAAAAATTGGATGAAGGATATTTTTTTATATTTCTGATTTTTATTTCTTATTTATTTCTTGTTACCCCACTGAGGGATGGCCACCTTGATGTGGACAGGGGGGGTTTCATGACTCACTGATTCTAAGAGCCTCAGCAGCATGAACGTTGTCTTCAGGTGGGACACCACCAATAGTTGGACAGGTCTTAAGGTTGGACACAGCTAACAGTAATAATCTAATCCTATGAAGAAAACACTTTCAGTTCAGTTCAATTAAAAAATACTTAATTAATCCCAAAGGGAAATTTAATACAAATTTTAGCAATAATAATAAACATGCTGCATGACACCCCTTTCACGTTTCTGTCTGTCCCTTCAAATATGCATTCCTAGAACTGGCCTTGGACAGCAGTATTGAAAAAAAGACGAGACAGAACTGGAAGTGTCAGAACTGAAAATGTCGAGGTTCTCCCTGGGAGAGACAGGATGGATAAGATTAGAAATTAGATGATCATACAGGTACAGCACAGCTTTAACAACTGGGAGATAAAGTTATAGGGGCTGGAATGAGATGGTTTGGACATGTCCAGATGAGGAACGGTGGGTTTATTGGTAGAAGGATGTTAGAGTGCAGCTGCCAGGAAAAAAACAATCCGGAAAGCTGATGAGAAGATATAAGGATGAAGTTAGAGTGGACATGGAGGTTGGAGTGAGGACAGAGGATACAAAGGACAGAGTGAGAAGGAGAATGGCTTGCTGTTGTGACTTCTGAAAAGGGAAAAGCTGAATGAAGATAATAATAATAAGTGGACTGTACTTATATAGCACCTTTCTATCCAACCTGGATACTCAAAGCGCTTCACACTACAATCTGTGCCCTCATTTACCCATTCAGCACTCTATTAGAGATCTACAAAGCTAACATGTACAATCATCTATGGAGAGTAATCAGTGCCAATCACATTCATACACTGATGGGACACATCAGAGGCATTAGGGGTGAAGTGTCTTGCCCAAGGACACAACTGAGACAGCTGGAAAGGGGGATCGAGCCGTTGATCTACTGGTTCCAGGACGACTCCCCTAACCACTCTGCCACAGCCGCCCCAAAATGTGTCATTTGTGAATTTGGCTTTCATGAGACATTCCCTACAGAGTAGTGGGGATAAACTGAATCATGAAAAAAAACAAGTTTTCCTTCAATAAGTCTTCAAATCAACTGATTTAACCATAAGTATCCTCCACAAATCACCTAAACCTGTTGTATTTTGGGCTGAAAAGTATTTTCTTTAAGAGTTTTAGGTTATCTTTTTCTGAGCATTGAAAAGTTCGAAATAATATTTGAGTTTGTTATAGATATGATGTTGCACCTAGCATCACCATGGCAACCTCATGATCATCTGTATATTTCCATACACTCAATTAAAACTTTGCAGCAACTTCTGCAAGAATACCTCAGTTTCACCAGAAGCAGTTTTGGCCATTTTACTTCAGATGATTGGTACTTCAAATATATTTGTAAATTTGGTACTTAAGATAAATTTTGTTAAAGAAACAACTTTCTAAAAGTTCAAATTCTTTGCAGGAAAACAAAACTTCTTAACTCATCATTGAGGTTAGATGTGTATCAAACAAACCGAAACTTCAGGGTCAAGATGTGATTGAATTTTGAAGTTTTGACAAATTATTCTTTGAAACTAACCATCATCATACTGACAGCATCTGTTGTTCTAAGAATGCTTTTTTTCCTTGAGAGCCTTGAGGGTTTTTTTAAATGAAAAAGTCTCGTAAGAGCTAATTTATATCAGCGTGACATTTTTATGGATCTTATGAGGAGCATAAAAAGACAAAACAACCAGATTTCATTGCTTTACCATGAAAGAAGTGCCACACCTTCACAAAGGTGTCTAAAGTATTCACATTTGTTTCTTAAGTATCAAGTCAAGTTTTTTACTCAAGCAAAAGTGTAAAAGTACTGGTTTTACAACTACTGAAAGTATAACAGTAAAAGAAATGTTAAG
The DNA here is from genome assembly GCA_031762555.1 of Cynodonichthys magdalenae. Taxonomy (NCBI): domain Eukaryota; kingdom Metazoa; phylum Chordata; class Actinopteri; order Cyprinodontiformes; family Rivulidae; genus Cynodonichthys; species Cynodonichthys magdalenae. Next base: position 9,062,325 of record JARVJO010000186.1, on the reverse strand, counting down.
AGAAAAAAGCTATTAAGGATAAAAGCTTAGACTGCACCACATGAGCCAATAGTGGATAACCTCACTTCTGAAGACACTAATGACTATGAAATATATTAAAATGTTAATGTTGAAAATTTTGTGATGCACTAGGTTACTTCTTTCTGCATACAAGCTATACACATGTGGACAACATTGTTGGTACTCCTTGTTTGATGAAAGAAAACCCCACAATGGTCACAGAAGTAACAAGAATCTGACATAAATACAAATTCTAAAAAAAATGAACAAATCAGATATTGCTTTTCAACCATGCTTCAACAGCCTTTTTAAAAAAATAAAACCCATAAAACTGGCCTGGACAGAAATGATGGTACCCTTAACTGAATATTTAGTTGCACAACCTTTTGAGACAATCACTGCAATCAAAGGATTCCTGTAACTGTCAGTGAGACTTCTGCACCTCTCAGCAGGTCTCAGGTTTGAAGGGTTTCCAGACGACATGTTTCAGCTCCTTCCAAAGATGCTCAATAGGATTTAGGTCAGGCTCATAGAAGACCACTTCAGAATAGTTTAGTGTTTTCCTCTTACATCAAAATTTAGGTGGGAGAAGTAAAGAACAACTTCCTAAACCCTCATTTGTCCCCACTCTGAACCCCTGACCAAGGTCCCTATCAGCTCCCCTGGCCACCCTGGCAGCTCTACATGTGAGCTGTAGCTCGGTGGTCTGTTCTTGCATCAGGGAGGGCACCTGGTGTAAAACAATATCCAATTCTTCATGTGAGTTGGCTTGCTGTGGCGACCCCTGAAGAAGGGGCAAACAGCAAACGAGAAGGAACTGGGAAAATGTTCAAAACCCATTGATATCTTTAAGTTGTGTGGTTGTAACTCAGTCATGTCATAATATGCCAATTGGGTCGTTAAATTTGTTACTTTTTGGATCAAGCTCATCATCTGCCTCTGACAAAACAACGCGCTTAGTTTTTCTTTACACATGATCTGGTTCAAGTTAATTCCCACGATTATTTGGAATATTTCCAGGGTTCTCCAGACTTCCGATGGGAAGTTTCTAAAACAATTCTGGAAATTTTCTACCACTTTGCAGTCGTGGTTTCAGGACATGAATGGATTTGTGTAATATGATAAAATCTCCACGTTTGATTTAAAGCAACCAGTGATTGGATCTGATAGATCCTGTAGGTTTGAGATTATTGTTATGTTTTGGTGAGTAACAAATGTATTAATACGTTTCTGATGACTGGAGCAGAGGTCTGCTGTTCATAGGACCTGCTTAGATTTGTGAAATTAAACAGAATCCGTTTGATTGAAATTCTGATTAAAGGAGAATCTGATTAAAACTGGTAACTTCCTGTTTGATTTTTAACCTTCTGGTTGGCTCTGCTTCTTCCTCCTTCAGGTGATTCATCACCTGGTCTTTGTCTTCCTACAGTTTTTTGTTCTGACCACAGCTCATCTGGGGTTACTTTGTTCTGTGAAGTGACCTGAGATGGTTGGAGCAACACACTCAAATACATGTGACGAACAGTTTATACAGCAAATATTAGAAATCCAACGTTCAAAGTTTTGTGTCAGTGAATCTTAATTTTTCATTAGATATTGACTTGAAAATTCCGACCATTAAGCATTTGTTGTGTTTTAATTTAATTATTGTAGATTTGTTTTTAAAGAAACTTCGGAATAAAACCGAATATTATTTTATCCAAGCAGGTTTAGCAAATGAGCAGTACACTCAAAAAGTGAAATGTTGGATTTACTTAACCATGTTATGTCAACTGGTTCCACTTAACTGAGTTGAGTAAATTCAAAGCAATAAACCAGTTTTTAACCAAAGAACATAAGTATGTTGCTTTGAATTTACTTAACTCAGTTAAGTGGAACCAGTTGACATAACATGGTTGTGAGTGTATGTATTAGAATATAGCAAGAGAAATACATTTAATATTCAGATAAATAAAATTATTGGAGTAAAATTTTAAAACATTTAAAAAGAACATTTTGATACCACACTGTAATAAACCCAATGTTTTATTGTCCAAAAACATAAAAAGATCCACTAAACTGTAAGATTTATTGTTGAAAGCATCTGTAGAAGTTTTGAACATCTCTGTCTCGTTATCAGATCACTCGGTGGCGGCAAAGTCTGGAGGCTGTTTCCATGGCAACGCCTCAGCACTGTTGGAAAGTGGCGCTCGGAAGTCCATCGGCGACCTGCAGCCCGGCGAGAGGGTCCTGGCCTCGTTCGACGGGGATATGGTGTTTAGTGAAGTCCTGACCTTCCTGGACCGAGAACCGACCGCCCACGGACTCTTTTTCACTCTGCGGACCCAAGCTGGGTACCAGATCTCGCTCACCGCTGCCCATCTTGTCTTTGTGTCTGAGGGGAACTGTTCAGAGGGGGCGGAGCCAGTCCCCGGCACCCTCAGGACGATGTACGCCAGCGCTGCTCAACTGGGTCAGTGCATGTTGGTGTCAGGCAGTAAAACCGGGCGACTGTCTCGGATCAGCCGGGTCAGCGTTACGGTGAAGACAGGGCTGTTTGCCCCGCTGACCCAGCAGGGGACTATTGTGGTGGACGGTGTGGCAGCATCCTGTTACGCCGTGGTGGACCAGCACCAGCGGGCTCACTGGGCCTTTGCCCCCCTTCGGCTGATGTACAGCTTGACCGGGAGCACCTGGGGTCAAGGGGACGGGGTGCACTGGTACCCCCGGGCTCTACATTGGCTGGGCAGGTTGTTGTACTCAAGACACCTCCACCCACTGGGCGTGGCTCAAGGGGACCCGTGAGAGGAGATGGGGCCCAAACATGAACCTGAACCCCAGACCTGTAGAATTTCATGGGGACCACAATAGACGGAAGAGTTTAAGTTTATGCTGAGGAGAAACAAAAACAGAAAAATATTTCAGACACTATGAAGCAAAAAATACCTTAAAAACGCCACATTAAAGCAGGTTTTAAGATAAAGCTGAATTTCCCTTAAAAGACATTAAGTTGTTTTTAGGATGTATTTTCTCATATTTTACAAATTTTCACCACATTTGCTGGTAATTAACAGGAACAACGAGCTTTATTTATTTACTTAATGGAATAATTAGTCATTGTCAAATGCTTTGATAGGCTGAACTTGTTGATTTAAATTATTTTTATATCAGATAAAGTTTGAAAGTTATAGTATTTATGTAAAAAGAGAATATATCTGTATAAAGGTATTTGAGGGTTAATAGATTTATACTTGAGCTGTTCATTAGTATAATACCTGGTAAGACTTAATAGTTTTGTATTGAGGTACAGCAATGTGTTTGTAAATTCTAACTTCCTATTTTATTGTAAACACTTTAAATAATAGTGTGTGTATTTAAGTTTGTTTACTGAGGATCAAAAAAAAGTTTATTTTATTAACCGTTATTGTTTTTGTTATTATTAGTAAGAACAAGTATTTATTTTGAAAATTAAATTATGTAGAAACTTGTTTTTGTTTTGTTTGCGTCAAAGATTTTTTTACCCTTGGGGAGTCCTGTGGGGGGTACTACGGGAGTATGGTGTGCCGAGCCCTTTGATGCGGGCTGTTAGGTCCCTGTACAACCGGTGACAAAGAGCATGGTTCACATCATTTCCAGTGAGAGTTGGACTCCGCCAAGGTTGCCCTTTGTCACAGATTCTGTTCATGACTTTTATTGACAAAATCTCTAGGTGCAGCCAAGGTGTTGAGGGGATCCATTTTGGTGGCCTTGCATCTCTGCTTTTTGCAGATGATGTGGTCTTTTTGGCATTATCAGATTGTAATTCCCAACGATAGCTGGAGATGATTATTTGTAAAAAAAAATTTTTTTTATTTTTTATATAATTTTGTTATATAGAAGTTTTTTATTTTAATGATGCAGAAATGCATAAGGTAAAGTTAAAACATGAGACAGAGAAATGTAAAAACAACACAAGGAAATAAAAAGAGTTGTGGGAAAAAATACAAAAAATTAAATATAAACATTTAAGAGACACAAATGCATGTACAAGTAAAAGAAAAAAAAATATTGTATATACTGTTTATATATATATAAACAGTGTAGTTTAAATGATGTAGTAAAATATATAATTTATTGGAACTAAGCTGGAAAAATAAACATGAAGGTCAATTCAATTACAAAACTTAAGGTCAAATTTTTTTTTATTTAATTGGTGCATTTTAAGTATTTATTTATTTATTAGTCCATTTATAAATGTCTGCTTTTATTTGTAATTATGACCGTTTCGGTCCTCCATAGATTTGTCCTAACAGTGACTGGGGGAGTTTGGACAATAGGTGGAGCTTGGGTGTGGGCGGAGTTTGGCAAAACTGTGATTGGTCAATGTCCTGTGTGGCAATTTAAAAAAGGAAGTAATGGTAATTGTAAAATTCTTGTGAACATGTAAATATGGTTTATTGACTTCAAATTTTGTGCAGCAAGCACCTTTCTTTCTCAAGTTATGACTAATATTTATATTCATATTTTTTTAAAATATAGGTGCTTCCTGCCCATTTTGACCAAGCTACTCCCAGCTTCTTCAAACCCCACCCAAAATGGCCAATCCAACCAATCACTTCTTTAACAAACTACATCCACAAAACAAGAAACTCTTAGTGACTGCAGAGACCCCCTTCTCACATTTCTGACGTCTGAACTCACCTTTACTGAACACCTTCACACCTCTCTTGACACCTGAACGCACCTCTGACACATGACCGCATCTTTCCTGAACATTTGAATGCATTTTTCCTGCACACCTGCTCCAGGTGCGTGACGTGAGAGTGACTCAATGTTGATGAATGCTTGTGTCACTCAGGGAATCGGACGGATTTAGCCAAACATCTGACCCCGGTCGGCCTTGTTAGCCTAAATAAAGCTGCGTGTGCATGGCCTGTGCAACAGTTGTCAGCTAATAATAACAGGAGGACGATAAGAAATTAATATCTGCAAGCGTCGAGTAAAAACTTAAATAAAGTGAACAGAAAATAAGACTTCACTAGTTTAGTTTCCAAACTCCGCCTGCTTTTGGTTTATTTAGTGCTCTCTCTCTCTCTCTCTCTCTCTCTCTCTCTCTCTCTCTCTCTCTCTCTCTCTCTCTCTCT
>JARVJO010000186.1:9021765-9043567 GCA_031762555.1 Cynodonichthys magdalenae | reverse complement strand
TCTGAAGGCAAAAGGGGGTCCAACCCGTTACTAGCATGGTGTACCTAATAAAGTGGCCGGTGAGTGTATATTTATTAGAGGTGCACTAATACATGCATCTGTATTGAATCAGTCAATACAGTGCTCTAGGTTCAATACACACTATGTATCGAACAATACAATTTTTTAAAATTTATTTATCAACTTGTCGTCTGAAGATGCTCTGTGTTGAAGGATCAGTGGATCTGTGTTTGACTGCTCCACCTAGGCTGCACTGTCGAGTGCAGATCCACTGAGAAACTTGCTGTTTCAGCAACATTTAATTTTAAAACTGCACTTTTGAGTTTAAACAAATGTTAATTTCAATAAATTCCATGTGAAGAAGGACATGGGAATTTCTCTTTTTTGTATTGAAAAAATATCGAACCTTGACACTAAAGTATTGAACCAAATCGAATCGTGAATTTTCTGTATAGTTGGACAACTAATATTTATGTGTAAGTTAAACAATACAAATAATGAAAGCAAACATAAAACAGTTATCCTGAACTATAATAAACTGAGCAGTTTGAAAGAGTTTACTCTAGTAGTTTTCCAAATATACAGTGGTTATAAAAGGTCTATAACACCCCTGTTAAATTTTTGGGATGTAAAAAAATGAGACAAAGATAAATAATTTTAGAACTTTTTCTACTTTTAATGTGCGCAATAATTTATGCAACTCAGTTGAAAAAAAATCTTTTATCGGGGGAAGATAAAAATAATTTTAAAAAATTTGTAAGTTGGTTGCATAAGTGTGCACACCCTTTTATAACTGGCGAAATTGGTGTTCAGAATTAACTAATCACATTCAAACTCATGTTAAATCAGTGTCAGTACACACCTCTCATCATTTAAAGTGCCTCTGATTAACCCCCAAAAAATTCATCTGTCCTAGTACGCTTTCACTGACATTTACTTACAGCATCTTACAGCCATTCTCCACAGACAGCTTCCAAAGCATCAGAGGGATCTCATTGTTTAAATAGATCCATCAGAATGGTACAAAAGAATTTCAGAAGAATTAGACATACTTTGGAACACAGTGAAGACGGTCATCATCAAGTCGAGAAAATATGACACAACGGTGAGATTACTAATAAATGGATGTGCATCCAAAATTGATGAAAACACAAAAAGTAAACTGGTTAGGGCGGCTGCCAAGAGGTCTACAGCAACATTAAAGGAGCTACAGGAATTTCTTGTTAGTACTGGCTGTGTAGTACAGGTCACAACAATCTCCCGTATTCTTCATATGTCTGGACTAGGGGATAGGGTTGCATGACGCAGACCTTTTCTTACACAAAAACATTAAAGCCTGGGTAAATTTAGCAAAAACACATTGGAAGTCTTCCAAAGACATATGAGAAAATGCGTCATGTTCTGATGAAATTTCTGGCCATAATTCCAAAAGGTATGTTTGGTGCAAACCCAACACTGCATATTCTGGCAATTTAGTGATATTTCCACAGTAATGGTCTTGAAATAAAATTCCAATTTCTCAATGTCTGGGACAGAGACAAGGCCGACTAAATACAAACGTGGTTGAGTCCAAGACAAGAACAAAACCATCAAAAAGTGGTCTTAAGACCGGTCTTGAGTACTAGTGGCAACATCATGCTTTATGGCTGCTTTTTCTTAAGCTGGCTGGCCATGGTGGAAGGAATTGTGAACAATTCCAAAAACACAATCTACCTCAGCACAAGTCCAGACCTGAATCTCATAGAAAATCTGCAGGATGATCTGAGGAGGAATGTGCACAAGAGATGTCATCACAATCTGACAGATTTGGAGCAATTTTGCAAAAAGTGTGGGCAAATATTTGTGTCATGCTGGTAGACCCCTGCTTCAACAAAGTGTTGGTTTAAAGGAGTGAACACTTATGCAACCACCTTATTTTAGGTTTTTTAATTTTAATTTCCACCAAAAAAATTTTTTTTGTTTTTTTTGTTTTTTTTATTTCAATGTACAGATTACAGCTCACATTAAAAGTGGAAAAAGTTCTGAAATTAATTATCTTGGTTTCATTGTTTGACATCACAAAAACTTTTAATTTAACAAGGGTGTGTAGGCTATTTATATCCAATACATTGATTTGCAATTCTGTGGGTCCACACTGAAAATGAATAAAGCACTTTTATCCACATATTTTACTCCACAAAAAATGGAGTGTAAATATGTACCACTACCAACAGATCAAAATTCTTCTCTAGCCAAAGTGGCTCTTCCATGAAAGTCACCTATGTTGATCTACTGTATTTTCAATCTCTTTGGCTATTTTTGTAGGTAAACAATCACAATTCACACTGAATGTTGTCATTCCATTAAATGGACATTATTAGAGGTTATCAGTCCCATACACTGTGTCCAGACTGTCCCTCCTCTACCTTCTAGTAGGTTGGTAGGCCCTTATCAATCATTTGCATGGCTTGATCTTCATGTCGCAGATCAAGTGCTTACACCCCAGGCAACGTTGGAGAGGGAGCCGGGCCGACCGCTTCAGCTCCGAGTCCCGGGGCAGGAGCTAAACCCACTTTGCCTGATGCATACAGACATACAAATGATTAATAAGTGCCTTCCAACCTACTAGAAGGAAGAGGAGGGACAGTCTGGACACATTGTATGGGACTGATAACCGCTAATAATGTCCATTTAATAAAATGACAACATTCGAAGTGGTGCAATTCAGCTGTTTCTGTTGGAAAATAAACACACTTGGGTTTACTGACATTAGGCAGCCTGTCACAACTTTACCAAAGCTTTTAATTTCAAGACATGTTAAGCATCCATATGAGAGGAAAATTTAGTAAATTCTCTCTCGCTCTGTGTGTGTGTTTGTGTGTGTTAGTCTGTTTTTATGTTTTTACTGGCTTTCATTACTGTGTAATGAGTACCTCTAAAATGTTTCATAAGTTATCAAAAGCTTTTCAAGGAGCCCGTCCAACATTGCTATCTTGTGGCCACGAGATAATTTAGTGCAGCTGAATTAACTGTCTCTTTGTGAGCGATACAGACATTGTTGAGGTCAGGTTATATATGAATACTTTGTTTTTGTGTGGGACTGTTCCAAGTTACCCCACATTTCTTTACTTTTTGGTGTGTGATTAATCTAAACTGTTCATTTTCCATAGTACTAGTATTTACAAGATGACATTAAATACCCTAGATGTTTTACTGTATTCCTGAACGTAACACGACTCCGACTCCTAACACAGCATTGGTACGGGGTGAGAGAGGAGCCTGCTTTGAGTGTTGTACTTCAATAAATATAGCTTTTTGGACAAAGACAACTCCAGTCGACTCCTGTGTCTTATAGCTGCAACTAAGAATTACTCCATTCCTAACCACAAGTGATGGAAGTATGTCATTGTAATTTGATTCTATATTAAAATAAAAATAAATGAATTCAAACTTATCCATGTTAACAATCAACACTCTGCATGGAAATGATGGCAGTAATTCTCTCAAAGCCACACGTTATCATATCATGGTCATGAGATGACAATGCATGGACAACCATTATTTTGTTCTTAATGTCACCTGATGGGCTCCTTAACTTTAAAATTTTACAGATGACTTTTTTGTTAGACTGTAATGAAAAACTTAACATAGAAGAATAACGTGGCATGTTTCTTTGCTCTGAATGCTGTTGTTTCAATCATGGTGGTGCCCTCTTGTACCCAGAACTGACAACTGTCTTTGTGTCATTTGAATGTTTGTATCTTAAAGTTGTTTCCTCCTGTTCCATGTGTGATTAATTAAATTAGTTTTTTTCTCTTCTGTCCTCAGCGAGGAAGCCAACCACAGTGAATCAGCCAGCTCAGCTCCAAAGGTGAACTAAGCATAACACTCACCTGTTCAGTGACTTCCTTTAGAGACACTGACTGTGTAACTCTGCAGGTCGACTGTTCGTTTTAACAAAAATAAAATACTTTCGAAGTCAGAAACAAATTCTACTTGTTTTTGTCAGTGAATGCTCTATAAAACAGGCAAATAATGTAAACAATACAACGTGCAGCTTCAATGGTTTTTAAAAACAGGTTTTGAGTTCATTCTGGATTTTCTTGGCAGACTTGGTTGAGTATCTTTCCACTGGTAGGTTTCCTGCAGCAACTGGCTCAACTTTCAATCAGCTTGAAGTCGGGGCTTTGGAAGGTCATTCCAGAAGCTTAATGTCAGCCTGCTTTATATCAAAAACCATTTGTGATGCTTTATCCAATAGAAAACCTGTTCTGATGATGTACCCAATTAGAAACTAGCTCTGGTACTTTATCCAATCAGAAACCAGTTCTGGTGTGTGTTTGGGTTCATGGTCCTGTCAGACAAGAATTGAAAATTGAGCCAGTTGCTGCAGGAAACCTACCAGTGTAAAAGGTACTCAACCAAATCTGTTGATTCAAGGTACTTCCACTACCATGCTTGACAGTTGGAACAGTGTTAAAACGCTCTTGAAGGTGTGACTCTTGGAGGCCGAGGTTCTTTCTTGGTCCTCTCTGTTCATGGTGACGTAGAACTGGCTTCATTGTGGACAGGAACATAACCTACTGCTTCCAGCAAGTTTTATGTGGTTCCTTCCATCTGAGTTGTAGAATCATTCCACACTGGAAAAACAAAACAACAACAAAAAACATTTATGCTCATGATGTGGGGATGGAAACTTATTTATGTTGTATGATTCACTGTTTGCTTGATCAGTGAGACTTTTACCTGGATAAGTAAAAGATAAACATATAATATCTACTGCAGAATTTGAGTAAAACTCAAACAGACCTGACATAAAGTATTTTTTACATTTTTACAAGATCTTAGTTAAAAAAAAAATCTCATAATTTCTACTTTTCAAGTAAATTTGGTTTATTTTAAAAGTCCTGTGTGAACAAAATAATGAAAGTTTGTTGACTAATTAGTAAAATGTGTGTATATATTTTTTTTACTATTAGTAATAATATTTTAATCCCATACTGAGTATGCGCACTAACATGGCTGCATGTTTCTTGCTGCTTTTGCATGTTGCATGCACTCTGTGTGTTTTAAACCCTGCTGGTGGAGAAGAAGCCTGGTCCTCCTCCCAGTCGGCCTCCGTCACGACCAACGCCGTCGCCGGACCCAAAACAGCAAAATGCCAGCCTGTTGGAGGAAGAAGCCTTGGGAACAGACACTGACACGAGCTACACCAGAACAGCACCACAGGTCAGACTGAACCTGGACTGTCCACAGTTCCATCTGACGGTTTCTGCTTACGCTCTGAATGATCATTTAAACAGACTCTTTTCAAAGAGCCTGGATTTATTTTTTCAGCTTCTACTTTGTGATTTTATTCAATCATCAAGTCATAAATAATTCTGAAGACATGTTGGAATACTGACTAATTGATGTGTTGATGTATTTTTGAGAAAATATTTTAGTCTGACCTCACATGTTGAATTTTGGATTAAAAATTAGAGACCCGAATATTAAACCCTGAGGAACTTTTCACTGACGTAAATCAATATTATTCACTTGTGTTAGTTCGATATACACAATTTATCCACAACTTCATTTTTATATAAAGATGATAAAATTTTATAACAGTATTAACAAATTTGCCATATTATACATAGAAAAAAGCCATTTAACTAACCCTAGCCTTATTACCACCTCTCACATGAATGTGTGTGTGTATGTAGCAGTGTGAGCTCAGGTCAGGGGTCAACCCGCTGAACTGGGATGTTGAAGTTAGGTTTCCTGCTCCAGATGTGGATGTATTCGGTGCTCAGGTCAGGTGTTTGAGAATTTATGCTGAAAGTGTGTATTTACATGCATTTTGAACTTAAAAATTAAACTTTAAATTATTCTAAATTCTGGCTTATATTCTGTTTTAATCACAATTACAGTATTAAGAGCTCTAATTTGATGGCTAATAAAAATGGAATTCCTGAAGATATGAATGACTAATATGTGTAATTATGTCTCACATGGGGTATAAAAAATATCTTCTTATTGCATGTAAACACAGATGTTGTGTATTTGTGTGTGTGTGTGTGCGCACGTTTTTGCTACATCATGGGGACCATTTTCCAGAAAAACTCAGTTTCATGGGGACCAAATGAACCTCGTGGGGACCAAAGCCCGGTCCCCATGGGTACATGTTACCAGGGTCAGGGTTACACTATAGAAATGACAGGAAAATTAATGGAAGTCACTACACGGTCCCCACAGATAAACCTTCTTCACTGCATGGCTTTGCATGGTCTGAACCAGGACTTGTGTCTTCACTGTTTTTACTTTGTGCACTTTGAATTTTTCACTAAGTAAAGTTCAGAAAAAAACCCACCCTCCTTCAGTTCTAGGGTTTTACTTTTATCATCACTGGGACCAGCACTAAAACCATTCTAAACGGAGCATATGTAGGAGTGCGTTAACAAAATGGCAAGTTGGAAAGACATCAGCAATGAACTTTTGCCCTGTTCACACAAAGCTTGTTCTCAGTGGAACCGTAACACATTTGTTGCTATCCAGCAACTCCTTTACATGTCACCAGTGACCAGAGTCTCTGACCCTGTTTACACAAGACAGGTCTGGAAATGCTAATGTTTACTGGGGTGAATATCCACAAAAAACACCCGTTTACAGGAACCACCTCAGTTATGTACCAGGCTATGGGGCGCCAAGTGTAAAATGAAATGTTAAAATATTTCACTAACGTTTTTTTCATTATTTAGCTCACCTTTTATGTTAAAATTTTTCCACTAACATTTTATTGTTTTTTACTTACTGTTCTTACATTTAGCTAATTTTTACTAAATGTTAAAAAATATATTTAAATGTTAGATCCTAAATCTAAACATTTAAATCTAAATGTAAAAGTTAAACCTTAAATGTTGAAGTTCACATTTAGGTATTTTGGAATTGAATGCAGCCTTAACTGTTGGTTCTCAAAGACATGCATGTTAGGTTGCCTTGTGGACCAGGCCTCATGCAAAAGAGATCTGTGGTCTAAATGGGATTTGTTTGGTTAAATAAAGGTAAATAAATATAGATTTTTACCCAAAATATATTAAATACCTCATACCAACTGTCAGTATGGTGGTGGAGGGCTGATGGTTTGGGCTTGTTTTGCAGCTACAGGACCTGGACACTTCTGTAGACCAAAGGATACTAAAACCAAAGTTGGGTTCAAGACCAAATTATAGGTCACAAATCTAAGTTCAGAGATGATCTCCAAATATTTAATGAATTAAGAATAAATGTGAGAAAGGTGAGACGTTCAGTGAGATGAGCAGAAACCAAGCCTTAATGAATTGAAACATTGTGAAGAAGAGTAGGCAAAAAATTATCCACAACCATGTGAGAGACTGATAATGTCCTACAGGAAACCACTACGGAGTTCTTGCTGCTGTAAGAAGTTCTACAAGCTGATGGTCATAACTTTTTGTTTCCTTTGAACTGTGAGAAACAAAACACTTAAATTACATCTTCAAACTGAATATTGTACAAGAAATTGTAACAATCCTTCACATTCTGTTTTCATATAAACTTAAGTGTTGATCTAGAAAGCAACAATACTTTCTTTCTTGGATATGGTTGAATGGGAAGTCCAGTTGCCTTCAGCTGGCACCAGGAGTTGTGAAAAATGGTCATAATTACTGATGGAGACACACTGATGGAAAGCACGAAACTGTCTATGTTTGATGATAGTAATAAAGGTTTTTGTCTCGTTCCATACTGCTCTACATCAGGCGCCATCATGGGACTCGTGGGTAAGCCTGAGCCAATTATCGTAATGTAGAAAAAAACACTATTAAAAGTGGAGAAATAAACTTTCCAACTCTCTTCCTTTGGCTTTGCTCCTCCTTGTGTTGTGGTCTTTACCATTTCACTCAACCCTTTGGCTTCTCCTGTATTTACCCTCCTGATCTTCCTACTGATACAACCCAACCCTTGGTGTTGTAGCAAGAGCAGACCACTTCAGAGCAGGTACCCCAGCATGATGAGGACCCAGAAGAGACCCAGAGTGGTTGGAATTACAATGAAAGCAGCTCTCAGAGCTACAGTCAGCCCAGGACTGAGGACTGGAATGAAGACCAGGGGTACACTACACCCAACTGGGACAATGTTGACGAAGAGGAGGAGGTAGAGTTGAGGATCACAGTTGGAACCTCCAAAACGTCCTCTTGATCAGTCTTAGATCCCTTTCATATTTAGTGAAAGACACAAAAAGACTGTCTTCCCTGAAGTTTTCTTCTTTTTTCCTACTTTAAACTCTTTTTTTTTTCTTCTTTGGTGTTTACTAATTTATCAGATACTTCTTTGCTAACAAACCTGGACTTTTCTCTGCATTTCTAGCTACAGGGTTTGGTGACCAATGGCTCCAATGGAGAACTTCCTCCAGGGTTCCTGTACAAGGTGAAACCACTTTGTTCGTCCTTTGCACAGTGAATAAAAACTCTGGCTCAGCTTTTATTGAGATTCTTTGCTCTTGTCCTCCAGGTCAAAGCAATACACGAGTACACCGCCACAGACAACGATGAGCTGGAGCTGAACATTGGGGACATTGTTTTGGTTTTAGCTTTTGACAACCCAGATGAACAGGTGAATATGTTTTGTGTTTATGTAGATAGAGATTGGGGCATCATGCTGGCGCAGTTAGTAGAGCTGTCGCCACTCAGCTAGAAGTTACCAGAATTGCATCCTGGCTTGGGGTTACATGTTTTATCCATGCTTGTGTGGGTTTTCTCCAGGTCCAGTTTCATTCCAAAGAACAAAAATATGCATGTTAGGTTAATTTATTCCTTTAAGATTGCCCCTTGGTATGAGAGTGAATGCTTGTTTGTGACTCCCGGGTTTTTCTTCTCTGTCTGTCTGCAGGACGATGGCTGGCTCTTGGGTTTAAAGGAGTCCCATTGGTTGCAGAAGAAAGATATTTCAGCCAAAGGTGTTTTCCCTGAAAACTTTACTCAAAAGGTTTGATGTCAGTGCCACATACAGATTCCAAGCCTTTTTCCTCTGCTCCGTCACCTCAGTCCTGTTATTTCAGCATCCATTTTTATTGGACCCACTGAAGTGTGACATCTCATAATGTAAAATGGTGCCTGTTAGTGAATAGTCAAAGTCAAAAGACATAGAAACATACAGACATGGAGAAAAATAGTCCACCCTTTCAGTTCTATGGTTTCCATGTTCCAGCAACTTGTAGAACCTCCTCAAGCAGCAAGAACTCTCAGTAGTGGTTTTATGTTGGTCTGTATCTACAGCATTACTATTGTGCCACTAGCTTGAAAGTGCAGTAACGCTGACTTGAGCGCATTGATGAATATGAACGACAATCCACGCTCACTCAGTAGTGTTCTGGCACGCTCTCAACTCTGACAAACTGCTTGTCTGGCTCCCTTCCTGCTTGCTCATGGCTCTGTCTCTGCACTTAATGAACCACTTCGCCAATTTATCCCAGACATGTCTTTTTCATCCAATTTAACCATGCTTTGCAAATCAAAGTACTGAACCAAAAGGCAGAAGTGACAAAGCCTTAGATTTATGAAATACCCAAAGTAATAAGATATATTTTTTAAATTTTGTAGCCCAAGAATATTTGTTAAGCATACAAATGTGGTTATTTTCATTGTGCATTTTAAGCAAAATTTCTAAATTACATTAAGATTGTTGGTTTTGATCTTATTTGTAAATATTCAAATTCATTTATCAAGATAGTCCATTTTCTTTGCTATTCTGTTATATCAAAAGGGTTCTTAGTAAAATTTGAATATCTTATTTATTGTGGCTAAAAATCCCATTAAGCAATAAATTACCAATTTGTTAAATCTCTGAAGATAATCTCCGGACCTTCAAATTGACGTTTGATGCCTAGGGTTTGGTCTGGACCCCATTTTTGACTCTCGAATCTTTTGTTCTTCAGAGTTGCCCAGGTCATCTGACTGAAACAAGCTCAAACCATCAGCCCTCACCACCTTTCTGACAGTTGGTTTGAGCTGTTTACTGCTGTGCATTATGGGTAAACATCTGTTCCTCCAGATGAAACTTTCTACACTTATCACCTTTAACCTGCTAGCTTTTGCTACGTTCCAGTGGCAGTGGAACTCGAAATTGTGAAGTCGGCCTGACGTCGGTTCCGAGTTGAAAGCGTTCCAGTTTCCCGCTTGTCAGAATGTCAGAAAAAAAAGTGTTTCTAGGTATGGCCGTGTTGCACCAATTTGCAGACTCAAACTAACTACTTTAGGGGCTGTTCCAGTTGATATTTTTGACTCAGAAGCCCATAATTCCAACCTCTGAGTACCTGGAACCCAGTACCAGGTCTATAGAGTCTGAGATAGAGTTAATTTCTCTGCGTTCTCTCTTAGAATTCATCCCAAAGGTCCACTGTGAATAATATTTTTCTGTGTAGAATGATGGACTCCAAATAACTTTGAAATGACCTTTGACCTTTCACAGACAGATGGGCAACAAGGCCATTGTAAAAATCCTTCCCTCTTGGTGTTGTGTTAACACACACCTGTATGCTTCTGATATACTGTAGCTGTTACAGAGGTGGTCTCACTGCTGATTTTTTACAATCAGGTAAAGAACAGATGACTCAATTGTAACCTTAGAACTGAAAGACAGTGGACTGCCCATTTATGTTTAGTTTTTCGTACTGTAGAGTTAAAGCCCACATTTTCAGATGTTGCTTTTTGCATTCAAGTCAACTTGTTTTTTTTTCCTTTTGAAAATCCTCAAATAGAGAAAAAAAAGCCAAAAAAAAGCACCGGAATTTTCACAAGTCCTTCTGTTTGAACATATTTCTGTTATAATCTAAACTTGTATTTCACTAACCTCAATAAAGTGTTTTCACAAGAGTTTTTCAAAAACCTTTCCCCCATTTGTAAAACAAAAATGTAAAATGCTGAACTCTCTTTACAGAAGTAAGGTTTTCTACCATATAAGAAAAAAAATATTAATCTGAACATTAAAGTTTATGTTTAAACTCCAAAGGACACTGCATTACAAAACTTGACTTGAATAAACTAAAAGTAATAGGTTTCGTGACAAAAGTCCAATTGTTTTTCTGTTTTAGGAGTAGAGTTGGAAAGAAATTAAATCATTTCTGGTAAATTTCTGGAAAATTTCCAGAAACTTCCCATGAGAGGGTAAGCTGGGGAATTTTGGAAATATTCCAAGATGGAAACTTTACATGAAACTGATGGGATTAATAATTACCTGAAGATTTGGAGTAATTTAAACAAATCATACTTTACAAATTCACACAAAAGATAAACATTTTGTTTTGTCAGAAGCAAATTCAGGGGCTGCATCCTTCGAAGGCAGAATTTGTCAGCCACTGCTCCTCGCCGAAGCCTGTCCAAATTTGAAGACTCCTACAACTGCGGCCCATAAATGCATCCTCCTTTTTGCCCGATTTGAGGGATGTGTCTGGTGTATCCTTCTCGGCTCACTCTATCCCAAGATGCATTGCAGATCGACTGGGAGATTTCTTTTCCTTGTAAAGGTGAACGGTGTGAGAAATGAGTAGTTTTAAATAAAAATCTGGCAGTACAAAAATTTCAAGTTTAAAGTGGTTGTGTTGTTAGGCTTTTGTCATTTGCATAGACATGTATTTTCTTTTATATTATTCATGTCAGAAATCAAACCACCTCGTATGGTGAAATAAACAATCTCGTACAGTGGGTCCCTTAGTTCTTCAATTATTGCCTCTAATCTAATTTTGTTAATTTACATTAATGGTAATGAATATATTAATATTTAGCTATTTGTCTTTTTATTGCATCTGTTTAATGTTGTCATGGTTGCTAGGCGACAGGACATATGCCGGGCTAAGGGCGGAAATAAAGCTTAAGGCTAGACCGTCCAAATTTACAGCCACTTTCTTCCGGTCTCCTCAGTCGACAAAGGACCCAGGTCAGACCGGGTTCTTCGAAAAATGCAGCCCCTAAATTTGGATGTTAAAAATTTTCAGAATTTTGCAACCTCAACTGGAAAATCTCTTAGTTTCTTTTGTGCGGCACATTTAATTAAAAAATTTCAGTCCCTGTAACAACAGGTGTTGTCCAGGTACACCGTCTAGCAGAACGCTACATTTAACATCATGTTTTCAGGACTTGACCCTGATTTATTAAAGTCTAATAAAGTCTGTTTAAGGTTTATCAAAGGGAACACTTTTTTTCTTGCACTGGTCATTTTGAGGATAAAATTTTTTTTTTTCACGTGGAAGTCGTTTTATCACAACTCATCTATTCACGGAGAGATATGATGATAAACCTTATAATAAAATTTTATATACCTAGTTTTCTTTTTATGACATAAGCTAAAACATCTTAAAATTTGATTTTGTGTCAGGAACCTCTGAGTTTACTGATGATTACTGTGTAGGCCCATTCTTTCTCTCAGTAATTTTCTTTTTTTCTTAAAAGTTTTGTAGTCCATAACTGCAATATATAACTGCAGGATTTGTTGCCTGCAGTCACAAATGGGCTTCATTGCTAAATGAAACACGTAGATTACACTGTAATACATTATTTCAAATGTTTTTGTTTTTTTTGTTGGCTACAATCACATTAAGTAAACCAAAGGTAAGCACATGCAACAAATATTTTTACACTTTGTGAAGTAGATGAATAAGACACTGATCTGTTTTAACAAATGCACCATTTGTTGAATGAAATCAGTTTCATTAAAGATGAATGAAACAGTATTTGTGTTGTTTTAATTTTTATAGGAACACAGAGGAGGAGGTGTGAAAACAAAAGTTATTGACTTGTGAGTGCAGAAGATTCTAATGTTCACAAATATACAGCAGTTTCATATTTCTATTGTGTTTTGGGACATGAAAAGATAAAACAAACCTTCCTGTTTCGAAAAGAAAATGTGTTCAGATATGTATACAGAGGTCAATAATAGTGTCTACACTCTGGGATTGGAGAGAAAACCATCATGCAGCAGTGAGAGACGAACTGGGTCAAAGATAAAAAAAATACCTGTTTGGATAATAATAATAATAAATAATACATTTTATTTGGTGGCACCTTTTTGACACTCAAGGACACCGAACAAGCAGCAAAATAGAATAAAACATAAAAAGAATAAAATATGTACATTAAAAACCTTAAAAACAGCAACAAAATCAAACTACAAGACTTAAAATCAACTAGGGTAAGCGATCCTGAAGAGGTGAGTTTTTAAGCTGGCTTTTAAAAGAGGAAGGGAATCCAAATTTCTTTTTTCACAGGGCAGTGAGTTCCAAACTCGGGGAGCAGAGCAACTGAAGGCTCTGTTCCCCATAGTGGTGAGGCGGACAAGAGGAACAGTGAGGTGAAGAGATGAGGAAGATCTGAGGGAAGAAGTGGCATCATGGAGGTCTGACAGAGATGGTGGGGGTAATATTGTGAATGGCTTTAAATGTGTACAGAAGAATTTTGAACTCAATACAAAATTTGACAGGTAACCAGTGAAGCTTGCAAAGAATAGGGGTGATGTGGCTGTAGGAGGGGGTTCTAGTGATGATACGAGCTGAAGAGTTCTGAACCAGTTGAAGTTTATGAAGGGCCTTATGAGGGAGACCAAACAGAAGAGAATTACAGTAATGAATACGGGAGGTTACAAGACTGGATGAATAATCTGTACGAGTGGGAAAGATTGTGAAAATATTAGGTTTGTTGTAAAATCTCAAAATCCTTAAATCTAGTAAGTCCATCTTTCTGTGACCTGTTAAAGCTTTTGAAGGATGTTTCTGCTGTCAAGTCTGTCAATGAGTTGAGCAAAGTGCTTCACAATACAGCCAAATAAATGAATAAAACAACAAAGCAACACAAAAATGTTAAAGATAAGTAAGATCAATTTAGAATCGAAAAATACAACATTTAAACCATTAGCTTTAAAAGAATCTCCAACTCTACCAGAATGAGAGGCCGAGGAGTAAAGATAAGTTTTATGCATAGATTTAAAAGTCTCGACAGTCTCAGCAGTCCGGATGCAAAAAGGTAAGCCATTCCAAAGGTTTGGGGCAGAAACTGCAAAGGTCCGATCACCTCTAAATTTTAGCCTCTTTCTAGGAACATCTAGGACAAACTGGTTGGATGACCGAAGTGCTCTGACTGAAGTGTGGATGTTAATGAGATCACACAGGTAAGATGGGGCCAGACCTTTTAAAGCTTTAAAAGTGAGCAATAAAATCTTAAAATCTATCACTCCAAACAGCGCTGGATCAAAGTTTTGCTAAGACATAAGGCCCATCCCCACCCTAATTCTTAGTGGCTGTAGGGCTTTCTTGTCTGTTTGAGAGCAAAAGCTGTCATCCTGAGAAATGTCTGTTGAATCTTGGCAAACTCAATGATTGGCACTGCACACTAAGGACGTCTTTACACAGAAATTTAAATTTTATAGATTTCAGGAGAAAAAGTGTTAGATCAAACCCTGTTTCCATCATGGGAGAAGAAGTGGAAGTGGTTGAAGTATATAAATATCTCTGTGTTCATCTGGACAACAGACTGGACTGAAGACTCAGTGAAGAAGTCTACAAGAAAGAACAGAGCAGACTGTACTTCTTGAGGAAGCTGAGATCCTTCAATGTCTGCAGCAAGATGCTGCAGATCTTCTATGAGTTTGTTGTTAAGAGCGGCATCTCTTCTGCTGTCATCTGTTGGAGCAGCATCAGAGCCAGGGACATAAAAGACTAAACAACCTGATTAAGAAGACTGGTTCTGTTCTGGGGGCAACTGTGGAACCTCTGGAAATGATGGTGCAAAGAAGGATTTTATATAAAATCAAGAAGATTGTGGACAACCCTGACCATCCTCTTCATCAGACTGTCATAGAGTGTCTTCAGCCTTTTTCAGTTTGGTTGTAATACAGACGATACAGAAGATCTTTCCTGCCCACAGCCATCAGCATCTACAATAACTCTTTAGTTAAATTAGTTACTACAACATTTAATTTTCCTCTGGGATCAATAAAGTATTTTTAAATATTGAAACTAGAGAATTGCATTTCCTGTGAAAATGCTACATACTGAAATTGAGTTGAAAATGTTTAATAGCAAAAGTTTTAATGCAAGTTCAATTTATTGTATTTTTTATTTACTGTTATTTAAGCAGGCAAGTCCCGTTAAGATCTCGGATCTCTTTTTCAAGGCAGACCTGGGCCTGAAGACAACCTAATTAAAACGGCTAAAAAATAGCTGGAAATTCTTCAATTAGCATAAGAAAGCATAAGGAGCACAAGTTTGCTGAACTTAGCAGATAAAAGTTGTAATAACTACAAAAAAATATTTTTACGTTAAAAAAAGGTAACTTTAGCTGACACTAAAAGCTAATACTGAAAGTTAGCTAAAGTTTCAGCAAATAGCTGAAAATAGCAGAAGGCACCTGTAAGAAGCAGAATTAGCACAATTTAGCAAAGAAAAGCACAAAAAAGAAGAAAAAGCAGATGAATAGCAGAAAAAGCTGAATTTTAGCTGAAATAGCAGAAAAAAGCTAAAATTAGCACAAGGAAGTTAAAAAGAGTAGAACTAAAACAAAATGTGTAAGGTGCTGTAAATATTTAGAAACTTTAAAGGATTTAAAGGATGTTGAAAACAACTATTCATTTTTAATGGCAAAAAAGTGGTTAAAAAAGTGAAATAAGTGAAAACGTATAAATAGCTGAAACACCAACACTCATAGCAGGATTGTCCTAAATGAGCTGAACGTTTTGATATATGAATTGCTGAAATAGCACAAAAATTGTGAAACGAGTTAGATGCCAAAAAATGTACAGAAGAAAAAATGACCTCAATAGTGTGAATGCTCTGAAGCATGAAGCATTCGCACTGTAAGGTGTTGCCAAACTGAATAGTGTTGGAAAACCAAGCAGGGCGATGCCACTCGAGTTAAAAGCCTGTCATGTAGCAGGAATGAAATTCAGTACTGAAGCAAGAAACCAAATTAACACAATTCAGCAAGTTTTATTTAACTGTTTTTTTTTTCCATAAGAAAATACACCTGGACCAGTTCTTCTGTGTTTGACTGTGTCTCTTTCCTGTCCCCAAACCCAGCTGGTCGAGGCAGATGGCCGTCTGTCCTGAGCCTGGTTCTGCTGGAGCTTTCTTCCTGTTAAGAGGGAGTTTTTCCTCTCCACTGTCGCCACTGTGCTGCTCAGGATGGGAGACTGTGACAAATTGAAGATTCAACACAACCTGCTGGTTTTCTTAGATTGATTGGGTGTTTTTGTACAGTGCCCTGAGACGTTTGTTGTGATTTGGTGCTATAAACTGAATTGAACAGCAGCCACAGCTGTGCTACATACATATCTATCAAAAGCATCAATATGGAAACAATAAACTATTTACTATACAAATATTTAAAATGTTGAATAAAATGTATTTTACTTAACATAAATTTGAATTATCTGTTCCGACATGTTATACTCCTTTCTTTACTCAAGAGGAGTTCAGTTCCTCGGTCATACAGGTTTTCATGGCGTTTCTGTTGCAACAAGTTGCCGAAATTCAAGTCTGTTCTGTTTCTGTCAAAAGATATAATTAGCTAAGTCTGAGAATGTCTGCTCAACATTTAGCTTGTGCACGACGGTATGAATAGTTTCCTAGCTCTGACTAGTATACTCTCTGATCATCCAATTGATGTGAAAACGCTGACGTTGGCGAATAGCTGCTAGAAGGCCCCGGTGCCAACTCAACATCTGGTTAAAGCAACAGTTTTATGGCCATGTGTTTAAGCTACAGGTGCCTACACTTCTTGTCCTGAAGGCCTTGAGACAAATTTCTTTGTCCAGACTTTGGTGGCCTGACAGCCCACCACTATGAAAAAGGTTTAAAAAAACAAAACTTTGTTTTTAGGAAGCTGAGACAGATCCACTTACTTCAGGGGCTTGTAATCAACTTTTATTATAGTGCAATCGAATGGGTTCTGTCCTACAGCACAACCACAGTATGGAACTACAGCTTCACAATCATTTGAGCAGAGCTCCCCAACATGGACTGTATTTATGCAGAATCAGGACAAAGGCCAGCAGCATCGTCAAAAACTGAACACACCCTGGGCCATCAGTTGTTTGACCCACTTCCATTTGGGTGGTTTAGGACAATCAGATCCACACAGCTTGAAAAAGTGATTTTCCCCAGGGCTGTAATCTCCATTACCCCTCTGTGAACCAGAAACTCTTTAATCCTACAGCCTATTGTTACTGTACAGGTCAAGTTAGACAAAGGACTATAAACCACTCCCTACTCTTCATTATATCAAACAGAGATGGATCACCATGGAGATCTCTGACCCCCTCAGATCATTGAGTTTTACATGCCTGTTGTATGGACTAGGGTTATACATTAACTTGCTGCAGAAAGTTAGGAGTTATTGATGTGTGGCAGAGCATGCCTGTACTTGTGCTCTCCCTTCCCCATCACTAAACCCGAGATTATCCATAACGAAACTTGCAGCTAAGGAGTTTGGGGGAACTATAAATACCTGAGAAACATTTCCAGATACTCCAACAACAGATTTCCTCTGCAGATCTTCAACATCAGCAGCTAAAGTTTAAATCATGGTAAGTTTTTTGCAGTTTCACTCACATCTTATGTCTCTCAAGTTTTAAAGAACAGCTGTTTTAACCCATGCCTGACTATCTGTGGGAATATACTGTACTTCAGGCATCCAGATGGGCAATGCAAGCTGGGATGGCCTAAAGCATTCAGCCTGAGAGATGTTCACTGACACACACACATAGAAAAAACATCAAATCTGAGGGAAAATGTTGAATGCCTAGTGTCCTACAGCATTCGTTTGCAATGTAAAAGTCAAATAAAGCTGTTTTTGCTTATATAACAGTTGATCTAATATGTTTCTGTATTTTAAGTATTTTGTAACATAAAACATTGCAATACAATTTTTGCACACAGCATGTCAATGATGCAAAAACATGTTTTTCCATAGATATATTTGTAGACGCTTGACTGAGCAGGTTGGTCTATAGCTGCGATATGAATCCGCCTTATGTATTGTAGCAGATTTTCCCGTAAACTAATACAAGAAAATGGACTGAAATCTATAAAGCTCTGTTTTTGAAAGTGTTTTAAGTTAATGCCTCAGTAATATATTTGGGAAACAAACTGGCACAGAAGACAACATTTGTAACTTTTAATATGATTATTAGAAATGTTTAGTCCTTAAAGCAACAGTGTGTAATATCAATCCACATCTAAAGATTTAGGTCCCTTATTGCAACCAACTGAAACACCGCCCCAAAAAAGCATCTCTACGGTGGCCTTCAGGTGTCATAAATCTTTGATATTCCTGAACATGATGTCTGACAGCAGCTTATTTCCAGTGGTGAGATTAATTTCAATAGAAAATTAGGAAACGTAATATGTATAATTTTCATAGCTACAATGACAGACGAAACATGTATTTTTCTGCACTTTAGTAGTGTTATTGTTTTTAATCATTTTCATTAGTGATTATCTTAAATTCTGCTAAAAGATTTGCCTAAATGTTACACACTGTTCCTTTAAATGCTTAGGATACAGGTAAGCACCAAACCAACATATGTATTTATTTTTGTGTTTGTACTGTGGTGATAAATATTGAAATATTCCTATTTAACATTTAATCTATGCACTTAAAAAAAAAAAAAAGAGCCTTTATGTTTACATTAAAAAAATTCAGATAAATTGCTTTTAAATTCACATTGATGCAATGTGTGTGGATGTGGGAGGGTGACATTAGGAGTCTCGCTCAGATAGCTGTACATCTTCGGACCACATAAGTGGACAGTCATGGCAAACTTCCTCTGGTCTTTGGGTGTATTCGTGGCTCTGCTTGGACTGATGTGTTTGATGATCTGAAAGTCAATTAGCACAAACAAACAAGTAGGTAGGCCACTGCAATCACTAGAAGTCTTAAAGTGATCCACGATTATTTGTAACATTAGACTATTTGATAAACATTTATTTTACTGCAAAATAAAGATAAAAATAATGTAGGCTGTTTAGTTTTTATAATTTTTAACTAAATTTTTAAAAATATATTACACGAACAGAGTCGTTTTATTTACACTCTAAGCTTACTGGGTAAATTATGACGTCGACTAGTTCATTGGTGTGAGGTCATGAGCTTTATCCACCCTGAAGGTTAATCTTGGACAATATCTGATGATCAGCTCTTTTAAATGAAACCAGAGAGGAGAATGTAGAAACGACTCAGCCTGCAACTGAAAATGATGATGGAGGACCTCAGTTTAGCCTGTTAGCTTTTGCACTAGCGCCGAGCTAGCGCTGAGCATATATAGGGAAATATAGCATTGGTGTTAGCGCTAAAGCTAACAGGCTAGGCTGAGGTTCTTCTTCCATGAAGCAGCTCTATTGTCCTCCATCCACATTTTCAGTTGCAGGCTGAGTCTTTTCTACATTCTCCTCTCTGTCAACGCTCTCTGGTTTCATTTAAAAGAGCTGATCATCAGATATTGTCCAAGATTACCCTTCAGGGTTGATAAATCTCACAGCCTCGCACCGATGACCTAGTCGACGTCAGCATTTACCAGGTATGCTTTGAGTGAAAATAAAATGGTTACTTCCGTGTTACAATATATTTTTTTTAAATTTACAAAACTAAACAGTATTTCTACAAATTATATTCTGCAGTTAAAATATGTGTTTATGGAATAAATCTAATGTTACAAGTAATCGTGGATCCCTTTAATAAAGAAGGGAAAGTATTACTGTATACACTTATATTCAAATTTTACCTGAGTATATACTGAGCTGCTCCTTCTGCTCTTCATTTAGGAGTTTCTTTACCCTGAGATCTTTTAGCAGACAACTCAAAGCGTTCTTCGCCCTCCTCTCTCTGTTCTTCATATTCCTATTCTCTCTTTCCAGACTCTCCACCCTGGCCAAGGCTTCCCTGAGTCTGGCCCTCAGATCCTCATTGGATGAAGGCAGAGCATAGGAGTGGTCCTAGTACAAACAAGGATGAAAATATTATAAATGTTTACATCACTCAGTGACAGTTCATCATATCTTTACTAGTTTAATGTGCTGCCAACTGTCCCACATTCTTAATCTGATCACTCCTCAGTTGTGTCGCCAACACGGTGTTTATGTTTGCGTGTGAAGAATGCAGATTCAATACAGACATGTATTCAATGTGAGCCTGTCTGAAAGGTTGACAGAGTGGGAGGTGTGCGTGTGTGTGTGGGGTTGAATATAACCAGAGTTATAATGCTCACAGCTGTTTGAGGCATAGCTAGTAATTATTACTCACAACATTGGGCACAGGCAGGGGCTTGGCCTTTTGGACAAGTTGAGAACAGTCCAGTGACGGGATCTCCTGTGCCTTCTTTGATGTCTGAGTCGTCCTGGTGGCCACAAGCTAAAAGCAAAGAATAAGTTATAGAAACTATGTCACAGTGTAATAATGGATACATCACTGACTCTTCCACATTTTTTAAGCATTGTGTGGCATTGAATTGTTTCCTTACATAATAGTGATACACTGACCTTGTGGAGATGAGCTGGGAAACTGAAGACTGAAGGAACAGCTCCAGCTCTGAGCCTGACTGTCTGACCTGTTCTGTCAAAGTTCTCCGGTCTGAAATGCTCACTGCAGAGCATGGACGATGAACTAGCAGATAAACCTTCCCTTCTGACCGCTGTTTCCCACTGCTTTCTCAGCTTTTTATGTTTAGGAAACCTATAGCATGAAAAGCGTTTGTTAAGCAACTAGCAACAAACAGAGTAGTTACTTTGGGCCAATTTAGTTAAATAGTAAAAATGATTTGGATGTTAGGAGCCTGGCTTCACTGCATTATTCACAGTATTAGGCACAGGAATTTATAGTACTAGCCACAAAGTCAGCAAATTCTAATAGTTACTATGAACAAATGCAATCCTTGTATTTTTACTGGTGATTGGATGAAGCGGAAGCTCCAGTACGTGTATTGAAAAACACCCAATACACTGTTTCAGAAGCACTCGTTTGGTAAGTCACATAATCAGTGATGTCTGAAGCTTCGAAAGGGCTGAAGTTACAACGCTGCTTTAGTGCCTGATTCAAAAGTTTATGAAGAAGTGAATCATTGGCCAGTTGTTTTTGTGTTTATAACTGTCAAGAAGTCACAGGAGCATCATGTCATGGCACACTTAAATTTTGTTTATCACAATTAACCATAAACAACCATAACTTTAGTCATTTACTCACAAAAAGATATATATTCAAAGCAGGACAATGACAACCTGATATCAGAGAGAAATACCTCATAATATTTAACGGCTGTCAACTCTGTCATGATGAAGTGGTACATTTTGTATTGTTTCAAGTGGCTTTTCAAATTTTGGGCAACAAAATTACATCCAGTCACCCTCCACCCCAAATAAAATGACATCTTCTGCTATAATACAATATAAATTAACTGGTTAAGTACATGGCTGCAACTCTCTTGTTATCTTTAGGTAACTTTGACCTGATGTCAGCATTTCCGATGTCATATATGTACATTTAAGCATAATTTCTGAAAATGACATGCAGGTTTTTAGTCTGCTCTTTTCAATTTATGGTTATTTTTGTTGAATCGTGTTGTCATTTTTCCCAGCTAGTTTCTACTGCACCAGGAACACATACTGTACTCTAGGAAAATTGAGAAATTTAGGTATGTTCTATATACGTCCTAAAATTGTAAAATATTTGGTACTGTTAGAAAAAAAATTATGTGGAACAGAAAAGATGCAGAGTAGCTAAATACAAATAAAACAGGAAAGTTAAGTAAACAGTAAAAGCATTACAATGTATTTTAACCCCGAAATATCCTC
>JARVJO010000186.1:8867622-8881969 GCA_031762555.1 Cynodonichthys magdalenae | reverse complement strand
ATAGAATTTAAAATCTTACTTCTAACATACAAAGCTCTCAACAACCAAGCTCCATCTTATATTAAAGATCTTATCGTCTCATATTTTTAGTTTGTTGTGACTTGGTCTTATACAAAACAAACTGAATTGAACTAAATAAACTAAATCTTTGTGGGTATTTAATGGTGTTTAATGGTTTAACCTCTTGATCTCTGTGGTTTAACGGTCTCCTGTCATGGTTTCCTGACAGATTGAAGACGTCTTTGAGAGACTGCAGGGCTTTAAGAGCATCGACGTCATAGAATTCAGGTATGGTTTAATCTAAGAAGTACAAAACATTTAATTCTATAAGAACCCCATACACACACCCACACACACACACACATATACGTACTTACAGTGGTGTGTGAAAAAGTGTTTGCCCCTTTCCTGATTTCTGATTCTTTTACAAGTTTGTCTCACTTAAATGTCTTAGATCATCAAACAAATTTACATATCAGACAAAGATAACACAAGTAAACACAATATGCTGTTATAAATGATTGTCTTTCTGAGTGGGATTACTGATGCCTTTATTACAAACTTTTTGGTGATATAGATGATGGTGAGCCTGATGTTGAAGGCTTTTCATCTCCATTCACACTTGTTACAGCCATAAGCTCTGTTTGTTATATCACACCAGTTAATAAAAGAGTAATGCTAAATTTCACATTGATAGATTTTGTTGTATTTACTGTTATACATTTGTTGCTGTTCTAATAAAGAATACTGCATTACGATTAAATGAATCACCTTCTTAATGTAAAGTGTACCTCTAACTTCCTGGTCACAACCCCTGGAGGCAGTACATTTTATGTCAGACATTAGAACGTAACCAACTTTCTTTATACTGACAGAGAGGCCTCATGTTGATAAGACACACTGACTCGCTTCCTCTGTTTAAACTATATAACTGCAAAAAGTGTAAAATACATAATTGGATCTTAAATTCAGTTAATATTTTACTGTTGGGATGATGTTCCTTTTCTGAAATGCTGTGTTACTTCTACGCTAGAGATATAATGTGACTTACACCTTCCAAAATGTTTAATTTTTGTCTCATTAGTTCACAGAGTATTCTCCCAAAAGTCTTGGTGATCATCAAAACTGAGACAAGTCTTTAGGTTTTTTGTTTTGCTCAGTAGTGGTTTTCATCTTTGAACTCTGCCATGCAATCCATTTTTGCCCAGTAGCTTTCTTATGGTGGAGGCATGAACTCTGACATTAACTGAAACAAGTGAGGCCTGCAGTTTTTTGGATGTTGTTGTGGGGTCTTTTTGACCTCTTGGATGAGTCGACATTGCACTCTTGTGTAATTTTGGTCAGCCGGAAGGTTCACTACTGTTCCATGCTTTCACCATGTGTGGACAATGCCTCTCACTGTGGTTTGCTGGAGTCCCACAGCTTTATAAATGGATTTATAACCTTTTCCAGACTGATTTGAAAGAGAACGTGTTCTTTACTTGGGTGCAAGTTAGTCCCAAGAACCAAATACAAAATTACACTTGAATGTTAAATCCAAGAAATGAAGCCATACAATACCCAGCTGAACCAAAATACAGGCAGCTTTATTCAATCATGGTTTTGGCCACAAATTCAGGAAGCCAGCTCAATATAACACATCTCTTCTGGATCTGGCCACCCCTCAGGGGAAAGACGTCACACAGATTGGGAGTATTTACCTACCACCGGACATGTCATTAAAAACAGATTGCACTTCAACTAAACCAGTTTAATAATAAAAAATAATAATTACGCAAAATAGTTTATCCTAACATATCCTAGTTTTCCTAGGAAAAACAGTATGTGTAGTGCATTTAAAAATCTTTAATACCCAGAATAAATTTCTTCACGTAGATCTCAATTACATTCCTAAGTTTCTTTGGATTTCAGCATGATGTCCAACTTTTTATGATTTTTGATCTGCTTTACTTTGTCAGGCAAGTCCTATTTACCATATTTATTTGCATAT
The DNA here is from genome assembly GCA_031762555.1 of Cynodonichthys magdalenae. Classification (NCBI taxonomy): domain Eukaryota; kingdom Metazoa; phylum Chordata; class Actinopteri; order Cyprinodontiformes; family Rivulidae; genus Cynodonichthys; species Cynodonichthys magdalenae. The sequence continues at coordinate 8,879,979 of JARVJO010000186.1, read as the reverse complement.
AATGTGAGAAATTTACCCCAAAAATCATTCATAAAGTGTGTGGGTGTGGGTGTATGTGTGTACTTGTTTTTGTTAACTATTTAGGACCGTTCCTGGTATACACACCAGTATTTCCTTGTATTACTGAAAACTTCCCCTCCCTCCTGTTGTAAGTCGCTCATAGCGAGGTTTACACCGTAGCCCTTTACTCACTGGAGTAGATTTATTTTTCCCTTAATAATAAAGCCCTTCATTTATGAACTGCATTTTGTGTTCACCTGTGTTATCTTTGTCTGATACATAAATTTGTTTGGTGATCTGAAACATTTAAGTGTGACAAACATGTAAAAGAATCAGAAATTAGGAAGGGGCAAACACTTTTTCACACCATTGTGTAAATTGTAGCTTGCCTTACTCTGCTACTTGAGCAATGTCACTTCACTTCAAACTCAGATCCTCTACCAGAGGCCAGGGAGTTTGAGTGTTTTATTCAGTATCATAGCTGTCTTAGGTGTTTCTAGGACTATACTCTTCTGGACAGAGATCTTTGAGGTTGTTCCTGGCATATGGTGAAGCCACATTTCCAGTTTGGGGTCACAGCACGGAGTGCTCCATGACCACAGACACCACTAAGACCTTGACTTTCCACAACTTTCTGTTTCCTCTTTCAGCCCTTGGTATTTCCTGAGCTTCTTGTGTCCATTCTTTATGATGTTACAATCTATTGGGATATCCAGACCTATTACCTTTTCTTGCTTGTTGACTAGCACTATGTATGGTTAGTTATAGCCATCACCCATTTGTTGGTTTGGATCTGGAAGTCCCACAGTATGTTAGCCTTTCCATTCTCCACCACCTTTGGTGGTGTCTCACACTTTGACTCTGGGACCTCCAGTCCATATTTGTCACAGAATTCCTATATTATTTCAGCCATTTGTTTATGGCACTCCATGCATGCCTTGTCTGCCTGGATCTTACACCCTGCTGTTATGTGTTGGACTGTCTCAGAGGCATCTTTGCATGTTTTGTTGCTCATGTACTGAGGACCTGTTATTTTGCTCTCATGATAAGTGCCTGTGTGCTGTCCTTCAGTCCAGCCCTCTCTGTAAAATTTGCTAATATCAGCCAATTCCTCCATCAGTTGGTGATACATGCTTTATTCTGATTATTTGATCTTATTTGTTTTAGTATGGACATGATGTTTTCTTTTTTTTAATGTTTGTTACAAAATCTGAGTAGAGATTTTGTATGTTTAACCTTAAATCTTTCTCACAGTGATAACATTTGAACATGTTATTTCTCATTTTGTCTTTAACTAGATGGTTTTAGTCTACAGACTTATGATTCTGGATGCTTTTTTTTCATTCATGTGGTTTTATTCTTTGCTTTCAGGCCTCAGAAGGACCTAAAACGGTAAGTTCATCCTGAGCCTCCTGTATAGTTAAATTTAGCTGCTGATTGTCTCCTTCTCCCCTCTGGAAGTCCTTTCACCCTCCTGTCACAGTAAATACAGGCTCTTCTGCTCGTCTTTCTGCTTAACGTCTTAAACAATAGTCAATCAGGTTTTAAGTAGGATAAATCGGCTGTTGGCCACCTGCAGCTGCCGCAGGATTAAAGCTTCATAATGAGCCTTCTGCTTCTCCTGTTCCATCAGGAAGCCCTCCACTCTCACACACAACCAGTCAGCTTCTGGTGATCTCTTGTAAAAACATGAAATATGAGAAAGCACACAAATAAAAAGGTTGTGAGGTTTACATTGATCTGTGACAGCCTGAAGTCTCCACATGTAAGTCACTTCCTGTAAAAATAAAAGTCCCTGCTATAGTTTGAGCAAAACATCAAAAATCAAAGAAAATATCTGAGAACAAATGAATAATTTCTACTTGGTTCATGTGTTGAAATGTTCAGCTTGTATAGAAGACAGGTGTTGTGATTGTTGTTTGCTTTTTAAAATATTTAAATGTAACTGTTTTCAGTTTCACTGAGCTGGCTAAAGGTATTTAGTTTTGGCTGATTATACTTTTAAAGTACTTATTTTATTAATTTTGATCTATTGTGCTAACTTTACAATTTATTTTTGCTAGTGTTAGCTGATTTTGACTTTTAGCTACTGTTTAGCTCATCTTAGCGTTAGGTAATTTTTGGCTAATTTTTATGTTTTAGCTACTCAAATGCTGAAATTAGCTTTTGACCACAGTTTTATTGGCTTTACCAGTTTTGCTGATTTCAGTTGTTAGCAACTGTTTTCCTAATTTTAGTTATGGCTTTGCTAAATTTAGTTTTTAGATATTCTGGTTTTAGTCTTTAGTTATTGTTTTGGTAATTTTGGCTTTCACTAGAGAATTGCTAATCGTTTTAAGCTATTGTTTTCCTGGTTTTAGCATTTAGTTGCTGTTATGGTATTTTGTCTTAGAGAACATAACTGGTAACAAAGCTGCTCATTGTTTTTTTTTCATATTGTTTACATTTTCTTGACATTTATTGGATTATTTTGTTTTCTATTTGATTTTATTTCGTGATAATGGGGGGATTTTTTAAACATTTGTTTAAATCATTTCCTGTTAAACATCTGAGTTTACCAGTCTGTAAGTGGCACATGTGACTATGATCCTGTCAGGGGTCTGGTGGTTCAGGTGCACTACGGCATCATTTTTGAGGTGGAGGTGGACGGCGGTGGAATCTCCAATGACACTCTGGACTTCATCACTCTGCAGAACAACCTGGTGGAGAAGAACTACCTGGGACCTGCCGAACAGCCGACTGTCATCTACACCATCACCGACTTCCGCAACTACATCACAGAGGCACTGCATAAAGACAACTTCCTGACGAGCAGCATCAGCCTGGAAAATGGTGCTGCATTGTTTGTTCCTGCTCTACTTTTCAATATTTAAACATTTTTTAAATTGGCCTTTGAGTTCCCAAAGAGGTTCTACGTGATGTGACCTGTAAACATGTGACATTGATCAGATCATAACAAAAACAACTATCATTCTATTTCTGTTTTAGTGAATATTCAGACACAAACAGGATGATTTTGTCTGAGAAAAGCTTTGAATCTAACAGATGGTGTTTGTGTCTGCAGCAGAGAATGCGTTGCCTTCTGTGAAACCTACAAGTAAACCAGGCGATGCCTATGACAGCATGGTGAGTCAACTCCAAATGTAATCAGTTTATTTTTAGAAATGTTTTGAGGAAGAATTCTGTGCCCATCAGTGGTCCTGTGACCTGTCAGCAACAGACATGTGAATCCAGTCCTCTAAAGTGTGGATTTGAATTCATCTTCTTTATTCTCAGGATAACATCCTTGCTGCAGAGAAACCTCCGGATGCTCCAAGCCACGAGCCAGACTCCAGCAATGTTTTCCTGAAAAAGGAGGACTTCCTGTTTGACCCCGTGGACCAGTGGAAAGGTCCTCGGGGTGAGGCAGTGAGTGAAAACGATGTCTTTATGTTTGATGAGAGCACATCTCCTTTACCATCTGTTGAGTTTCTAGAAAACACCTTTGACCTGGGGATTAAAAAAGGTAAATAAATTCCGTATCTGAACAGAAAAATGGGAAAAAACAAATACAGCATTCACCTTTTCCATAAATAATTAGAAATGATTAATTGGTTTGCTTTAGTTCTAAGGATGCTAACATTAAACCTTCCCGTGTGTTTTCATTTTTTTTAAAGACCGTGGAAATATTGAAGATGAAGGTTTCCTCCTCGGTAGCGAAATTCAACGAGGAGTCCTTTCTGAAGACTCCTCTGCAGCCAAAATGCCTTCAACATCCTCTGAGGCTATGTTTGAGGACACATCTGGCTCTGGTTCCTCAGGAGATGATCAGAGCATGGATCTGTGGTCCTGGCAAACTTCAGAAACATCTGCCGTCATATATAACCGAAATGATGGCAGCCTGGAGATTCTGCCCCCACCGGACTTGGAGGTGGATACAGATGAGGACATGGCTGCTGAAGAGACATCACCTACCAAGACAGACGCTTTAGTTGCAACAAGAGAAGTAGTCACAGAGACAGTTGTTTTTAAGGTGACAACAGTGCCTGCTGTTAAAGAATCATCTTTGGATGGACATATGGAGGTGACACCACACATTAGCATAGAACCACAGGACTCAACCACAGCACAACCTGTGTTCTCTACAAAAGGAACACCAAGTGTGGGATTTTCTAAACACACCGAGGAAGCATCTGGTTTCCATGAGGACGAGTCCTTGTCCGAAACACATACCTTTGCATTACCAGTCACATTATCCCCTGAACCTGATGCTTACGAGTCTGCTGGTTTTTCTGGTCCAACTGATTCATACATCAGTCTTCAAGAGGTGACCAAACCGTTGGAAATGACGACCAAAGCAGTAGCAGAGAAACCAGTGATATCAGTTGTCTCAGAACCACAGGAAGAGCAGAAAGCGGCTGAAGACAGGTCTATTGCACATGATATACTTGAAATCCCTAATACAGACACTCCTCAAACTTTAGACTCATCTTTTGTCGAAGTCCAAGCAGCCACAGTCAGGGAACTTATCTCTGATAAACCCACAGATGAACCATCACAACTGGATGTCTTCACTGATAAACCTGAACCACCTCTTACAGAGACAAAAACTCATGAGACAGTTGAAATTATGGAAGAAAAGCATTTAGACACAAGTTACTCTACAACTACAACACAAACAACTACAGTTCTGGATCATGACCTGGTTGTGGACGAGGTTTTTGTTATTACTACAACAACAGTATCTCCTGTCCTAACTCCTTCTGTAGTTCCAGACCACAGCAGTGGTGTTGCGCTCTCTCCTGAGAAGGACTCGCCATTCACTCGAATCTCTGATTCGGTGCCAGAGGATGAGGATCTCTTTCACCAGGAGCACCAAAACCACGATGAAGAAACTGAAATTCCAGTAAGCACCATGGCCCCAGAAGTTCCATTTGTAACAGTGGTTGTAAACAAAATAGCAAGTCCTTCAGCTGATTTTGTAGGAGTTTCAGAAAGTTCTTCAACATTTGACCAGGGCCTAAGTCCAAAAACAGCAAAAGGTTCAGAATTGGAAACAGAATCTTTGGGAGGCAACATGGAACCTTCTGGAGATAAAGTAGACCTTTCTAAAAAAGGGGGAAAAATAGAACCTTTGGAAGTAAAAGTAGAAGTTTCAGGAGGCGAAGAGAAACCTTCTGAAATAGGAAGCAAAGTAGAAACTTCTGCAGAGAAAAAAGAACCTTTGCAAGAGGAAGTAGAACATTTGATAGTAGGCGAACAACTTTTTGGAACAGTAGAAGATTCCCCTGGAGAGAAAGTAAAATCTTCAGGGAAAGAAATACAACTTTCTGAAAGAGAAGTACAGCTATTAACAAAGGAAGTGCAACCTTCTGAGAGGGAGCCTTCAGGAAAAGAAATCAAAGCTTTAGGGGAAAAAGTAAACGTTGATATCCTTCAAACTCCAATGCCGTCCCCATCACAGTTCAATGACAGCACTTCTGCAGATAAACTCCAGCCTTTCGAACAAGATTTCCCAGACGTGCCAAGCATTGATGTCAGCATTGATGTATTCCAGTATGACACCAGGACCAAAGAAGGTGAAAGCAGTGGCTTCTTCAGTGGAGCTCTGGGCTCAGACCTTGATGCAATTGCGCTACCAACCAGACCAGGCAGAGATTTAACTGTTTTCTTCAGCTTGAGGGTGACCAACATGGTGTTTTCCATGGACCTCTTCAACAAGAGCTCCTCGGAGTACAAAGCTCTAGAACAACAATTCCTAGAGCTGGTGAGAACTCTAAGACGCTTTTCAAAGTAAAACATTTTTTAGAATTAAGAAGCATTTAACACATTCCAATCTTTGCTTTGCAGCTGGTCCCTTACCTGCAGTCCAACCTGAGCAACTTCCAGAACCTGGAGATCCTCAACTTTAGGAATGGCAGCATTGTTGTGAACAGCAGAATGCGGTTTGGGAAACCAGTTCCTCAAGAGGTTACCAATATCATCTACCTGATCCTGGAAGACTTTGCCAACACTGCGTATCAAACCATGAACATGGCCATTGACAAGCACTCACTAGATGTCGAATCAGGTAGGGTTGAGGTCACCTTAAGACCTAAAACCATATAGCTGTTCATAGGCTTACAAAATATGTTTGGTCTTATGGGGTCAATAAAGCAACTGGTCACTGGGGGTTCCTAAAACACTGTCTACTGCCACAGATAACCCACTGTAACAAACACAAAAATGTCTACACCTTAATTAAAGTCACAGATATTGAGCTAAATATTTTGTGTTGTAGTATTTGAGTGATCCCATCACTTACTTTGAGTGCTAACAGATTTGTGTTAGCTAAAAACTTGTGCATGCAATGTGATGGGTAATATGCATATATTCAAGGAATTCTAGTTTCATTTACTTTATTTTATCTTTTTTAAAGTTTCTTTTCTGCATTTGAGTTGCAACAGTTGAAGTAGTTTAAGTGATAAACTAAGTCGTGATAGAAGTTTAGTTGAAACGGCTGATTTTCAACCATTTGACAGAGACTGAAAACCCAAAACTTAGTCTGGCTGTCAGACTGAAAGTCAGTGACCCATGTCCAGGATCAGTTAATCTTAACAGATCTGTTTGGAGACAATGATGTGAGTTACATTTACTGCCTTGTCTAGTTGCTAACTAGGTTAACTCACCTTTCTCTATAAAGTTGTTAGTCATATTCATTTAAAATTAGAAAAACTATCTTTTCTGTGAAAACTCAGTGTGAATGCTGAGAGTGGAGTTCTATGTTACTAATGCCAGGTTGAAACCACTTATCCTGTTACTATAATCTCCGCTCCCTGTTAAGAAGTAACAGAACTTTCATTGGTGGAGTGGGATGGGATGGGCTGGGAGGGATTTTGCAGGCCGCCCTCCTTGGATAATGGTAGGAGAAACACTGGAGAAAAAAGTTAAAAGAAGAACAAGTATTAAAAATCAAAGGTGGCAAAAGGCTAGTTAAAAGCTAAAAGTAGAACAGTGCTAGTTATAAGATAAACATAGCAGAATGGTAGTTAAAAATAGAATTAATATAAGACAAGATCAGAAGCAATATGCTGAAGCAGATTTCAAAGAGCAGTGTTTTTAGAGGAATTGAAGGGAACTCCCCATAAATAAAAAGTTTAAATATTTTGAAAGGTATAGATGTTGCAAACATCAAAAGTCATAGCACCCATCTTCTGATTGAGCAGAACATTTTGATGAACTGCTAAAAAAGCGCAAAGTTTGCCGAAGTACTTAGTGGAAAAAATGTACAGAAAAATAGATAACAGGATAACAATAGTACTGACGGCATTCAGGCAACCAGGAATAAATGCACCAAGAAACAAGAATATTAATCTTTCTTGGGTTTAGTCGCTTCTTCACTTTCTTTCTGCTGCGTCTCTTGTGCCCTTTCACCTGTGAGGATCTGATCTAATGCCTCAGATAATCTGTCTGAGAGGAACGTGTGCAGCGGCACAGACACTGACTTACTGCTGTGGTCAACACCCTGTTGGTTGTTTACCTCAACTTGTCTGAACATAAGGTCTTTTCTTTCATTACAGGTCTTTAAATGTTAATCAGAGAGACAGCACGTGTGTTGGGCTCTCTAAGACCTTTTTTTAAGTCCATATGGCCACCGTAAAACACAAATCACACTAAGGTTTTTTTTATTTGGACAAGTAGTTTACCATCATACTTTGACAGAAAACCAAATAATTAGCATGAATTATCAGAGTCAAGAAACTGAAATAAAACCACAAAGCTCTAGAAATAATCCGTAATACAACTGATGGCAGGGTCATTTTTGTTTGGCTTATAATTTGCTAAAAGGTTGTTATTTTAACATTATTAAATTGTATTTTGTTTTTAGCTTATTTTACTAATTTACAAGTGGTTAAGATAATTTAATTCAGTTTTGCTTGTAGTAAATGGTTCTTTAAAGAACACCAGTGTCTCTTCCACTCTAACAGGATTAAACATGATTATGATCGCTTGATGCCATCAAAGGTGACAATCGTAATTTCCTATGTATTCTTGTCTGTTTGTTAATTCAGTTCAATTTGGTTTATCTATAAAGCGCCAAGTCACAACAAATGTCATCTCAGGTCATTGCACAAAAACATTCAGTAAACAGGATGTCAACAAATTTTAATGAAATTTTGAGTAAACTTAGAAAACCCAGACACAGATACTAACATAAACGATATATGCTGAGCCCAAAAACACTGTCTTTAGAAACTCCAGAATGAAATTCATAAAAAGCTAATATAACAAATGATTATTAAGATACCTTACTTAGGAATAACAAGTTAGATGTTGTTTTTACATGTTATTTTATTATTCTATTTACTGTGCCGGAAATGCTTTGACATCTTACTGCAAAGATGTGATGCAGTCTGTCTTCATTGTCCTTGCATCTCTGCTGATCTGCAGAGCTGTAATCTGTCTGAGCCATTCATAGGAGCCCCTGACAGACCGATCAACCTAATCTACACTGGTGAGTCACTGTGGTCTGGACTCACGCTAATCACTTTACTCCTGTCATCGCTGCAGACAGGTTTTCCATTGCACAGGCACATGTTTGACCACACAGGGTCATGTAGAGGCTGCAGGGATGCCTGAGGTCATCTCAATCCCATCACTGTCAGAATCTGAAGCTGTGCTTCTCTTAATGTTTTATAAGAATGACCTCAGAAAATACTAACTTCACCAATTACCACCATTTGGACAGACGTTTAAATAAGTGGTACAAGCTTAAAAGCTTCATATCTGATATAAATAAACAAACTGATCTACTTGAATAATGCCTAACTTTTAAATCAAGTGATGACTCAGAGGGAGAGGCCCTTAGATCTCACTGTTGTTTACATGGACTGGGCCCTCGTTCTAGACTTATATTGTCACCCATTGTATCTGGTTGTGTCAGAAATTTCTGGTTACCTTTGTCCCACCTGAACACCAACATTAAAGAACATTACGGCTTCTTAGTGCTTAGCTAAGGGTCTGGCCTCAAGATGAGAAAAGAGGAACATGAGCCAAACACACATCTCTAAACCTACTAAATGCACAACACTAAACCTGCCAATCCTACATTTTTATCCAAGCGTAATTCCCAGATGGGAAGTGAAACATCTTTAACTACACAATGGAAGTCCATATGCTTTGATTTTAAGTCTTTAGGATTTGCAAAATCCTGAATAACTAAGAATCTACACTAGTGCACCACCAGTGGTACAGTTAAAGAACCATGAATCCATGAGAAGCAAAAATCTGCAACCTGTGGCTCTTTGATATCACTGATGTGGCTTCTTTTTGCTTAGACCCTAATAAATGTATTATTTATATTCATAACAAAGACTTGCTTTTGATTTTTTAATTATTTTTTTGGGTGGGGAAAGGCTTAAAGGGAAAAAAAGGAGATGGTCGTAGAAGAGAGAAAGACCTTAGAAATCTGCCTCTATAACTGCAAAATGAGAAACAACTAAACAAAACCAAGAAACCATAGCAACAACCTAACGCATAGCAGTAGAATATATGACCCCCGCACATATGCAAAGCACCCACGCACCAGAACTTGCATACGGGTTGTGGCTGTTATGTTCTGGTATTTTTGTGAAAAGTGACTTTGGAATGGTGATTACAAATAAAATATTTTGTTGATGGAAAACAAAAAAAAACAACATTTGTTCTTGGTGGTCTATTTGATAAATAATAATAATAACTGTACTGTAGATGCTGTACAAATATAGAAATTATCTGCAGAGACCGTTTTAGGAAGAAGCTGTTCTGGGTGGAGTTAATGAACATGCATGAGCTGTTATTGTTGGTGCAAGTGTATCTTTAGCACCCCCTATTGGTGATTTTGTGAATAGTCAAACAGTGACATTACAGAAAGTAGAAAGTTTATGGATGATTACATGATGCTTAATGATTGACAGTAATCCACATGCATCTGCCTCCCTCCTTTGTCTTTTGTGGTATGGTCTGTATGTATATTGTTTATTCTTTACTTACCTCTAGCTCTATCATATTTTGCTATATCAGAGAAGTTTATTCTGTAACTTTCATAAGTTGTGGAAGCCACATGTTTAGAGTGTAGTCATGGTTAAAATGTAATATAATGTCAGTGTAGGTTATGTTACACTGTAGGAACAGTGTGTATGGAAAATTACAATAGTAAATGTTGTAATTTTATTTTGTTTATTATTATTTAAGTTTCATACTTTCTACATTATTAAACCTGTGGACAAAGGTCTTTAGAGTCTTACTGGAAGAAAAGTGTTGAATCCTGCTGCCAGTTTTTGTTCTGCATAGTGTGAAGTTGAGAAGACAGCATAATGCAACTGGGGCTGTTGGACTCTTAGTTGGTGTAGGTCAGATAGGACATCTGTGCCAAACTTCATCAAGATCTGATCATATTTATGGATGTAAAGGCTTGAAATAACAATTTTCTGCCATGTATTTAGATTATTTTGTCTACTGCTAGGTGGCAGTTGCATATAAAAACTTAATGATGTCATGAAATGATAGCCCTTCATCAGAGCTATACAACTAAAATATCGGAAGTTTCTATGTTGAATAATTTTTGAGCTATAACCATTTTTGTATGTCCATACACCATCTTTTCAAATTGCGCCTCCAATTGAAATATGGGGTCTATGGAAAAACAGTTTGCTAGTGCAGTATAGGTGGGCCACATCTATATTCCTACTGAATTTCATTCTGCTAGGTGCAGCTGTTTCTGTGCTAAAGTTGACCAAAAATACTAATTGGAATAAAAAAGTAATAAACGGTGCAAAAACAATATGACAAAATGGGGGTCATAATTAGAACCTCACTGAAAAGTGCACAATACAAGTTTATACAAAATGTGTTTGGCTAATGCAGTCCAACACGGTGCTTTAAATGGGAAAAAAAAATAAGTGCTTGTACGTAATGTCATACATACTGTATATGGTCGTCAAGACACAAGATGATCATAGGCTCAAATCATCATCGGCGACATCTGCGAAAGAAGGATTTGAAGAACAGAAACATCTTCAAAGCCTCATCTCCTTCAACGGCACAAAATTGCCAGTTTGGAGTTTGCACAAGAGCACCAAACATAGGACACTGAAAGGTGGAAGAAATTTTTATCCTCTGATGAGAGAAAATTGAACCTTGATGGTTCTGATAGCTTCTAATGTTACTGGAGTGACAAGGAGATCCCACCTGATATTAGGGGTGTCGATGAATCAGCCTGCTAAATTAATCAGCACTGATTTCCCTAATTTTGGGAGATTGGCTTAGATGAGATCGGTGGAAAAGATTGGTTGCTCATCTACCTCCAAAAAGGTCTAAACATCAGCCACTGTCCACTTGTGCTCTGGTGTGAGCACTACCTAAAGTTAAAACAAGGTATTGTTCAATGTTTTTCAATAAAATAAAATTGTAACATTGAAGGTGTATTTTGACCTTATAACACCTGACAGTGTCAATTATTTTAAAAATTGGTATCAGCCAAAATAAGAATTGGCAGGTCAAACTTTTTAAAGACGTGATTGGCCAGAAAACTGCAATCGGTGCACCCCTACCTGAGATGTTTTCTACACGGCACAGTGGAGGGGGCGCCATCATGAGCTGTTTTTTTTTTTTCCTTAAATAGAACAATGGAGCTTCAGGTTCTACAAAGGCATCAAATGGCAGCTGGCTATGTGGAGATGAGGGGTATCCCTCATGACTGAAGGCCATCGACTGTGATTTGACTGGGTTTTTCAACCGAACACTGCAATTCACAATGCCTACCTGACAAATTACTTCTTCCAGAGAAATAACATCACTCTTTTGGACCATCCTGTGTGTTAACATTTCACCTAGTGTATCATGATTCAGTGCTTTAAATGGGCTGGTACACACCGATGTGCAGTACCACCACTTCTAGATTTTACCCATCGGCGTACTGGAACTTTTTTCCTGTGCTCGGTGCATACCGGACTGTTTCTGGTGGTGTAACGGGTGTTTCACCACCAGACTCTTATGTTGACTATTCCACATAGGAGATTCAGATATATTTTAGTGCTGGTAAAGGGCTATCCATCTGGCCCACCAATAAGCACCCCCCACCCAAAACAATAAATCCATTCTGGTGACTTCTGAGTTCTGGTGCATTAGTGCTTTGCGTATGTGGCAGGGGTCATGTATGCTACCGCCACGCAGTATCTAGTTTTTGAATTTTTTTATTTTTCAGAGATTTTTGGTCAACCGTAGCACGGAAAAGGCTACACCTAGCAGAATGAAATTTGGTAGGAATATAAATGTGGCCAATCTACACTGTGCTAGCAAATTGTTTTGCGATAGACCTCATATTTCAAGTGGGGGCACTATTTGACAAGCTGGTGTCTG
>JARVJO010000186.1:8853552-8864113 GCA_031762555.1 Cynodonichthys magdalenae | reverse complement strand
CGGAACACAGTGGGGTCAAAGTCAAGAGGTGCCGGATCCTGTTCCCGCAGGATCCGGCACAAATTAAGCCCTGTGTGGGGGTCATATGTACCACTGCTATGAGGTATCTATTTTTATTTTATTTTTTTAATTAGATTTTTTTTCATAGATTTTTGGTGAACTGTAGCACAGAAACGGCTACACATAGCAGCATGAAATGTGATAGGTGTATACATGGGGCTGACCTACACTGTGCTAGCAAATGGTTTTGCAATAGACCTCATATTTCAAGTGGGGGCACTATTTGACAAGCTGGTGTCTGGTCATACAAAAATGCTTATAGCTCAAAAACCAATCAATATAGGAACTTCAGATTTTATTTGTTTTGCTCTGATGAAGGGCTATCATTTCATGACATCATAATGTGTTTCTATGCAACTGCCACCTAGCAGTAGACAAAATAATCAAAACACATGACTGAAAATTGTCGTTTCAAGCCTGTATATAAATATAAATATGATCAGATCTTGATGAAATTTGGCACAGATGATGTCCTATCTGACCTACACCAACTAACAGTCCAACGGTTCATATAAATACCAGAACATCTTAAACAGCCGTAACTTGTATATGAGTTATGGTGCGTGGGTGCTTTGCGTATATGCGGGGGTCATATGCTACTGCTATGGGGTATCTAGTTGTAAAATGTATTGTCCTATAGCTCTTATTTCAGGTGAAAAATGTACAAATTAATGCCATTTTTAAACTAGTCCTGTGCCAAGTTTCCCTCACAAGAGGTTACCTACCATTATCCAAGGGTTAATGAAGGTTTCCTCAACTTGATTGTAAAAACTTAATTATTTTTCCGTACTGAAATACTAGAGAAATTTTCTTCATTTGCTTGATTTGTCTCATTAACTGGTTCTGGTCCACTAAAGGCCTGGACCAGGTTTCTATGTTCATAGTCATATTCCAGGACATTTCTTTGGCTGGTTTATGGTTTATATTTGGTTCTTCCTTTGGCAAATGCTTGTAGACTCTAATTCATGTAGACCTTTTTGATTGTCTGAATCATTAAATTGGATAGGAAGGATTGAGTCTAATTTACAGAACCCTCCAGCTGTAGTCGAATACAGACAGTGAACAGTTTTTAATAAATAAAAAAAATCTATATATACAGTATATGTTGAGCAGGCGCGAACATCTAAATATTTGACATTTGCAGATAAATACCTAATTTCCCTCTGGGATAAATAAAGCATTTTTGAATTAAACTGAATTGAAATAGAGGTACAATGTATTGCCAAAAGTATTTGCTCACCCATCCAAATGACATCAGTGCACAAAGCAAGGTCCATAAAGACGTGGCAGAGTCTGGTGTGGATGAACTTGACTGGCCTGTTCAAAGTAGTCTTTTGTCTTAAACGAATAAAATCAAGATGATTTTTCTGGGGTAGACAGCAGGGTTCAGACAAAGATACAAAAGATATCTGTGATCTCAATGGAATTTGCCTGGTTAAATAAAGGTTGATGATTTTACTGTTGTTTCTCAGGTGAGCAGGCAGATCCCTGTAAGTTCCAGGCCTGTAACGAATTTTCCAAGTGTATGGTAAATCAGTGGTCAGGCGAAGCTGAGTGTGTCTGTGATCCTGGATATCTGAGCGTCGATGGCCTGCCGTGTCAGAGCATCTGTGAGGTCCAACACGACTTCTGCCTTAATGATGGCAAATGTGACATCATTCCTGAAAAGGGTGCTATCTGCAGGTAAGAGGGGATTTATGCAGTCTTTAAAACACTCCTTAAAACTTTGTTCAATTCAATTACAACATTATTACAATAGCTGAAAAAGTTTTGTTGCAAGGAGATGTTAAATAAAATGCGGGTACAAGTACTGATACTGGAGCTAAACCCAGATTATTCATGCTTTTTATTTCCTTGTAACGTTTTTCTATTAAAACTTTATTTTATGAAGTTATACCTTGAGAAAACAACTGAAGCGTTATGATATAAAACGTATCACCATGGTAACGACGTAGAGCGTGTTCATGCAAACTTACGTTTTCTGTGGAGTAGACCGTTTATGCAGCTGACACACCATATTGAAAAAACACTATGTTAGATCATGTCAAATTTTTCCAATTCTGCAGGTGTCGGGTCGGAGAGAACTGGTGGTATCGTGGTGAGCACTGTGAAGAGTACGTCTCTGAGCCTTTGGTGGTGGGCATCGCCATAGCCTCTGTGGCTGGTTTCCTTTTGGTGGCTGGTGGCATCATCTTCTTTCTGGCTCGAACACTCAGAGAGCAGTATGATGATGAGGACACAGAGGACCCTCTACGGTGAACCAAAATTTCCACCTTTCTGTTCAGAATTAATGTAAATAATAATAATTCATTTACAATATTAACATTTAAATTAAACTGCCTTGCCTTCCAGACGAGGTGAAAGTGTTCCAAGTCTGAAGCGTGCCACCAAGTTCAACCCGATGTTTGAGAATGACCCAGTTTCGGCCCAGTACTACCGTCGTTATGATGACAATCTGCCGCCATACTACCAGTGCTGTGACTCCTCCCTTCCCCAATACGGCTCTAAAGACCTGAGTGACGAAGAGATTCAAAACATCTACCAAAACACCACACTGACAAAAGAGGTAGAAAAAAACATCTGTGCATAAAATCTGATTCGCTGTGATTTCATGACTTAACTGGGGGATAGTAATTAGATTCCTGTCTGATTTTTTAAGTTACCCACAAAAAAATGATCATTCTCTAATTTTTATAGTTTCATTTTAATGAAGAGACAGAAAAATAACTAAAACCCCCACAAACTGATTTACAGTGACATCTTCCATTTTATAAACATTGTTCTGATATTGTTCCACTATTTGTAGACACTGTTTTTCAATGAGTGCTGAACCCCTGCCTGTTTTTACTTCTGAACGATTCAGTCTCTTTAAAATGCTCTTTTTATACCCAGTCCTCTTACTGACCTGTTGTTAATTACCCCTATGAGTTGTAAAATTATCCTCCAGCTGACTTTTTTTTATTCATGCCACCTATTTCTACAGCCTTTTGTTGATCCTGGACCAACAGATGTGTTGCTACCAACAAATTCAATATGTCTTTATATTTTTCAAAAAACTGACCAATTTTTTGTATACTGCCCTGCCTGGTCAAAAATAAAGGTCACACACACTAATAGTTTATTGGACCAACTTTAGCTGTAGTTATGGCCCACATTCTCTGTGATATATTTGGACAAGCCTCTGAATTGTCACAGCTTTTTTCCTATCCAGAGTTTTAATTGTTCGCTAAGATCTTATACTGATGACGGGATAGTCAGACCACTGCTCACAGTCCTCTCAGGCACATCCCAAAGATTCTCATTGGGGTTCTGATCTGGACTCTGTGATGGCCAATCCATCTATGAAAATGATGTCTCATGCTCCCTGAACCACTCTTTCACAATTAGAGTTCGATGAATCCTGGCATCGTCATCTTGGAACATGCCTGTACCATCAGGGAAGAAAAAAATCCTTTGATGGAATAACCTGGTCATTCTGTATATTCAGGTAGTCAGCTGACATCAATCTTTGTGCTGAACCTAGATCAGACCAACAGACTCATCAGACCACAATGACCTTCTTCCATTCCAGTCCAATCTTTATGATCCCTATCAAATTAAAGCTGTTTTTCCCCATTAACCTCACTGATAAGTGGTTTTCTTGCAGCTGCGCAGCTGTTTAGTCACAATCCCTTGAGTTCCCTTCACAATGCTCTTACTTTCACTATTAAACATGGCCGTAAATTCTACTGTTGTCTTTCTACGATTTGCTCTCACCAAGCATTTTAGTGATCGCCAATCATGATCATTCAAGATTACTTTCCGACCACATTCCTTCCTTCTAGATGATGTTTCCCCACTGTCCTTTCAGTTTTTCAATGTGTTGGACAGTTCTTAACTCAGTTTAGTTTCAGGAATCTCTTTAGAAGTTTTCTCTGCTTGAGGCCAAAGGTTTGACCCTGTTGAAACAGCAACATTTCCATGACCCCAGGATGTGTCGACATGATTGTTTAACAAATGAAAAGCTTCTCACTGCATCAGTCAGGGTTAAATAACTTTTTTGCAGCTGAAACATAATTACCCAAACAGTATTTAACTATTTGCTTAGTTGAATCCAGGTGGTGACCTTTTATTTGTCTAAACGATACAGTATTGTAAATAAAACGTGGGTTTATAAGATTTGCAAATCGTTGCATTTTGTTTTTATTTGCACTTTACATAATGTCCCAACTTTTACTGTTTATTGAAAGTTTTTGTCCTTTAAGGTGTAGGTAAAGATCATGCGACACGATGAAATACAAGAAGCTGCGTGAATAAAACTCATCAGTTGTAGGTTCTGTATTTCTCAATGCTCCTGCTTGGTAAACACTCTGTTACATAAAGAGTCTAAAGTCAATCTAATTGTTTTATTTGTGTCACAGCTTTCCAGAGAACTCCTCTTCATCAGGGGACTTCTCCTCCTCTTCCTCAGAGCTTTCCCTACAGTTTCATGGTTTAGTTGAGCTAGTTTGACTCTTCAATCCAAGCTGCCTGAGTGTTGTGACGTCTTTTTGGCTCAGACGATTTCAGCCGCAGTCTGTACTATACAGACATTTATTTTTACCTCCTCCTCCTCCTGCTGCGCTCTTACGTAAACTTGATCTCTGTGCACTGACCTCTGACCTCTCTGCAGGAGATCCAGGAGCGTCTCAGAATCATTGAGTTGTGTTCCAGAGATCAGCGCTTTGCAGACTTCATGCGGCAGACTCAAGTGTGAGTGTTTTGTTTTATTACGGCTGTATGAAACCTGCTGCAGGTGTGACACCTGGAGCATTTTTTCACTTACCATAATGGTTTTACTTTATTTGTTTTATTGTTATAAAAAGCATTTTTTGTTATATATTATATTGACTTTAAACATAACTTAGTGCTCATTTCTTTGTGCTTGAAGCATGTGAAACCTGCAATAATCAGATTATATTACACTATTACAGTAACAGGACTGAAAGGAGACAATATGAATCATTTCAAAATCTCCTAATTCAATACTGAGGATTTAAAATACACATGTTGTTCAGATATTGAGAAAATAAGAAAAAATATGTTTGATTCAATTAGTCATTAAAATAAAAATAAATGTAAAAAATTTTTTCAAACAAAAAATCACTAATGCATAGAAAACTTTTATAGCTAAAATACACAAAAAAACGTTATAAACAAAAATATATAATGTTTAAAAATACACTGAAAAATACAAATAATGTTTTGAAAATAATAAAATTTTTTAATTGATTAAATGATTAAGTTGTTTTAATTACTAAAGTAAAATGCATTTTATTGTAATTAAAATTATGATATCTATGTGCGAACCTAAGTGTTAAATATTTTGTAATAAAATTTGTGACAAAATGAAATATATAAAATAATTTAAAACCTTAAAAATAAAACAAAATTTGGGGACTCGCTGAATCACAAAGTTTTTGAAAATCCATTATATTTTTGTCAAGTAAAATAAAAATGAGTAGAACTCTAAATACAGTGAACTGATTTATGTGACATTAATATAAAACTGTTTTGATCCAACCGATGATTAAAAACTGAAATAAAGAAGACTGAGCTGGTTGTAACATGAGGTATGTTTTTAATTGAAGAAGTTTAACACAAAGAAAAAATGGTAATTTTTAGACTATCATTGTTATAATTCTAGGGAAAGCACAGTGGCATCCTGGGACCTTTTTGTGTGGAGTTTTTACATATTATCTCCATGCACATGTGGGTTTTCTCTGGTTATTCCAGTTTCCTCCCACAGACCAAAAACATGCGTGTTAGATTAATTGATAACTAAATTGTCCCTAGGTTTGTTACTACACTGCTAGTCAAACATTTGGACACGCTCATTCAATTTTTTATATTTTGATTTTTTTACATATGTTGTAGGTTGGTACTGGGGTCAGATTATGAAGGAACACATCAGGAGCCTTGTAGAGAACGTGAATGTGTTGAACTAAACCAGAACATGTTTAGGATTGTTCAAAGTTGGCACCTCTTGCTGTTCTCTCAGCTTCGTGAGGTTCTTTAATCAGCTGGAATGGTTTTCCAACAATCTTGAAGGAGTTCCAAAGAATGCCAAGAATGTGCATGGCTGTGGTCAGAGCAAGCGGTGTCTACTTTGAGTGATCTAGAATATGAAGCATATTTGGGTTTGTTTAGCGCTTTTAGGTTTTCTACATGGTTCCTTACAATATGTGTTCCTGCATAGTCTGGATGACTTTGTGTTGATTTGTAAATGTAGGAAAATGGAAAATAATGGTGACATTAAATTAGAGGATGTGTCCAAACTTTGACTGTTAGCATATGTATCCTTGTGATTGACTTGCAAACAGTCTACCCCGCCTCTCACATTGCTGGACATAGGCAGCAGACACCCCCATGACCCTAAAGAGGAAGCAAGTGAAATAAAATAGATATTTATCTGAAATCAAAGGACTCTTCAGAACAAACTGCAGGTAAAGAAGTTTAAACCCAACAGGATTGTCTTTGGACTCTCCTCCACATTTAACCATCACTATGAGAAATCCACAAAGACTGAAGTCCTTCTGTTTGTCAGAGGTTCTTGTGTTGCCTGTTTGGTTCTCCGAACTGTATGAACACCAAGCTGATCTAGTTTTCTCCTGTTCTTGGAACAGATTCTTGGAGAGAAGAGGGAGCTCCACCACATAACGACCTCGCAGCCACAGACCTCCAGGTACCAACAACCCTGCCCTTTAATTAATCTGGTTCTGACCTCTACAAGGCTTCAGGTGACAGGAAGAAGCAAACTGCATTACCTTTACGTTTCAGAGCCAGATCAGAATATGAGCTGGAGGAGCAAAGTGTTTTTCATGTACAACAAAAAAACTTGTTTCAGCATTTTTTTTCTATCAGCTGTTTGTTACAAGGTGAGGATGGTTTATTTGACCAAAGTTACAGAAATACTTTCAGTTTGTTGCTTCATAAAATCTGTTGCAGAACATCAGCTGTTTCTCACATTTTGGATTTTATTGGAAACAACAAAAATTTTATTGGTTCAAAACCAAAAGTTGTAAAGAAGAATTCTTGTAACCTCTGATGATAAAATGAAGACAAACAAGGGAGTAAAAGTTTTTCTCACATAAAAACAATTTTATAGTTGTCTTTGCCTTCTTAAAAAATCATTCTGTGTATTTAGGTCAGCTTTAAAAAAAAAAACTAAACTGCATTTTTTATTTACAATTTCTACGCCTAACTACATAATAAAAAAATTCAGGTTTTCAGAATTTTAAATAAATAAATATCACATTTTTATGCCTTTTAAATTAATACATGTTGCTGAAACTTTTATGTTATTATATATAAAACTTTAAAATGAGTAAACTAAATTTTTATCACAAAAAATAACATTTTAAACATTAAGTTCTGGGAATCTTTTTCCTGTGGCCTCACAATCATGTTTTTGACTGTTATAATTAACTAGAATCTATTTTTTTAAAAAGAGGAAACTTCCTTTTGGATACTCCAGTATTTTTATCATTTGTCATTTTTATTAATTCGTATTAGTACATTTTTTTCAGTTTACCACACTGTGCAGTAAGCTGCTTTGGTGGTGGGAATCATTTGGGGCGATGGCCATTCCTAAACAATTGGTGGACCCCCACTGCCCACCCTTGGCCAGACAGTTTTATCTTTACAAATTCCAAGCTGTTGCTTTGTTTGGTTTTTAAAGTCCCCTAGCTATTTGATTTAATCTAATTTAATTTCATGTTTATCTACACTTCACCCGCCTTGCCTACTGGGGATGGTCAGAGGGTCCGGTAGTGCCTGTGCATGGCAGCCCTGCCTCTGTTAGCGTGCCCCAGAACAGCTGTGGCTACATAGCTTAC
The DNA here is from genome assembly GCA_031762555.1 of Cynodonichthys magdalenae. Classification (NCBI taxonomy): domain Eukaryota; kingdom Metazoa; phylum Chordata; class Actinopteri; order Cyprinodontiformes; family Rivulidae; genus Cynodonichthys; species Cynodonichthys magdalenae. The sequence goes on along the minus strand of JARVJO010000186.1, from coordinate 8,856,197 downwards.
CACCATCAGGCATCTATACACTGCCTGGCAAAAAAAAAAGTTGCCACCAAAAAAATGGTCACACGCTCTAATACTTCATTGGAACGCCTTTAGCTTTGATTACGGCACACATTCGCTGTAGCATTGTTTGGATAAGCTTCTGCAACATCACAGGATTTATTTACATTCAGTGTTGCATTAATTTTTCACTAAGATCTTGCATTGATGATGGTAGAGTCTGACAGCTGTGCAAAGCCTTCTCCAGGACATCCCAAAGATTTTCAATAGACTCCATGGAGCCAATCAATGTGTGAAAATGATGTCTCATTCTCCCTGAACCACTCTTTAACAATTTGAGCCCAATGAATCCTGGGATTGTCATCTTGGAATCTGCCCGTGACATCAGGGAAGAAACAATCCATTGATGGAATAACCTGGTCATTCAGTATATTCAGGTAGTCAGCTGACCTCATTCTATGAACACAAACTGTTGCTGAAGCTGGACCTGAACAACTGCAGCAACTCCACATCGTAGACCTTAGGTAAATCCAGGTGGTGACTTGTTTTTGGCCAGGCAGTGTAATAATAATAATAATTATTGTTATTATTATTATTATTATTGTCTTTTATAATGACAAGTGTTAAGTATTAACAAATGCCAAACACTAAAACATTTATAGCCTAGTCTAATTTGCAATGCAAAATCCCTATATGGGCCTTTAGCAAATAAAAGTAAACAGTTAAAAATACAGTTAAAAAAAATAAACATTCATATTATAATTAACAAATCACCATAACATCATTAAAAGGGTGTCAGTTATTCTTAGCTACAAAACTGGTTCTCATTTAAGGACTGATTCAGTCTTAATCTGAAATTATTTAAATCAAAACTCTATTTCAAATCTGCAGGTAGGGAATAATACATGTTAATCTCTTGTACAGAACAGACTGTTTGACCCAAGGACGGTTTTATGAAAAGGAGATCTACAGTTCAACTGTCAAGCATCATAGTTTCTGATGCTGTGGGTCTGAGGTGGTCAGATTATTTGAACTTCAAAAACAGAAAAAAAAAAAAACTGCTTTTGAGGTGTTAGTAGTTAAAAATTGTATATATTTTATTTAAAATGAAAAAGAAAACTAAAACCTAGTCTCCCTAAATAAGGACAACCGATCGGTCTTCAAAATCCGTATCCATAATAATTTTTTTTAATGGAAATTTAGAAGAGGTTAAGTAAGTTAAGCAGTAATGGGACTTTTCTTAATAATGAAAAAAATAATTGTAAATAAAAAAACCCTAAATAGACCATTGTCATCAGAATGTGATTTCCTAACTCCCCCATTTCTGTATTTGTCACATAAACTTATACAGTGGATGTAAAAAGTCTTCACAACCCTGTTAAATTCAAGATTTTTGTGATGTAAAAGAACGAGACAAAAATAAATTATTTCAGAACTTTTTCCGCCTTTTAATGTGAGCTATAATCTGTACGACTCAATTGGAAAAAAATTAAATCTTTATTTTTTTGGGGGGGGGAAGTAAAAATAAAAAACTAAAATAAGGTGGTTGCATAAGTGAGCACACCCTTAAACTAACACTTTGTTGAAGCACCTTTAGACTTTATTACAGCACAGTCTTTTTGGGTAGGGGTCTACCAGCATGACACATCTTGATTTAGCATCATTTGCCCACACTTTTTTGCAAAATTGCTCCAAATCTGTCAAGTTGTGATAGCATCTCTTGTGCACATCCCTCCTCAGATCATCCTGTAGATTTTCTATGAGGTTCAGGTCTGGACTCTGGCTGGGCCATTCCAGAACATTAGTATTCTTCTTGTGAAGCCATTCTTTAGTTCATTTAGATGTACGCTTTGTGTTGTTGTCCTGAAAGACAAAGTTTCTCTTTATCTTCAACTATCTAGGAGACGCCTTAAGGTCCCAAGATTGACTAGGTTTGTTTGGAATTGTTCACAATTCCTTCCACTTTAAGGCCTCAGTCCCAGCTGAAGAACAGCAGCCCTAAAGCATGATGATGCCATCACCATGCTTCACCACTGGTATGGTGTTTTTCTGGTGATATGCAGTGTTGGGTTTGCACCAAACATACCTTATCTTAATATTTAGTCCCTTTACTTTCAGTGCAGCAAACTCACTCCAGAAGCTCAGCGAGGATCTCTGAATGATCCAATGTTGTCCTAAATGACTGATGATGATAAATAGAATCCACCTGCATGTAATCAAGTCTCTCAAAACTGATAACGGATGAGACATACCCCAAGCGACTTGCAGCTGTAATCACAGCAAAAGGTGGCGCTACAAAGTATTAACTCAAGGGGGCCGAATACTTTCGCAGAGCACTATACACACATACTGTATATACACACACACTCACCGGCCACTTTTATTTATTATTAGGTACACCATGCTAGTACTGGGTTGGACCCCTTTTGCCTTCACAACTGCCTTAATCCTTCATGACATAGATTCAAGAAGATACTGGAAACATTCCTCAGAGTCTGGTCCATATTGACATGATAGCATCACACAGTTGCTGCAGATTTGTCAGCTGCACATCCATAATGAGAATCTCTCGTTCCACCACATCCCAAAGGTTCTATTGGATTGAGATCTGGTGACTGTGGAGGTCATTCCAGTACAGAGAACTCATT
>JARVJO010000186.1:8838604-8849505 GCA_031762555.1 Cynodonichthys magdalenae | reverse complement strand
CCTCAAGGAGGAACTGGAAAAGGCCTGGAAGGTGAAGACCACAGTGGTGCCTGTGGTCATCGGGGCCCTCGGGGCAGACACCCCCAAACTGGAGCAGTGGCAGAACCCTCAAGCTCCCAGGCCTCTAGTAGAGGAACCGAGCTCAGAGAGAGAGACCACCCGCGGTGGGTGAGAAAGGAATTTTATATATATATATATTACAAATCAAAAAGAGAACATTTTCGCAGTGTGGCCCATCCTTGGCAGACAAAAATCTGATCTGAATCTTTCTTTAACTATTAAATTATCAATCAGCTGATTATTTATTATATAAGAGCTTGATTGATGTCAACACATTTTTGATGTCAGCCTAACATTGACGATAACACAGCTGATTTTTGATTGTTATGTTTCTGATCTGAGGAGATGGAGCTTTACCCCAATTATTTTTCTTCATAGACCTTTTTGCAACTTTTAAACCACCAATGCTGTGCTGAAGCCCAGTTTTCTGGAGGCAGAGGGGGAGGATGATGAAGACTCTTTTGGCTCTAGAGGTGCTAACCTGAGCTGCAGCTCTGGCAGGTGTTCCTCTGTGGAAAACATCTGGATTTGTGTGGGTTTAATGGGAAATGCAGATGTCCTGTCAGAGGCCGTTACCTTCGCTTGCATAACTTCCGCGCTACAGCAAAGAACTTCAAATAATTTCTTTGTTTTATTTTTGTCGTTTCGAGGAATCATTTTTGTCTAATAGGAGGCAGATTGTGTTTTATGAGCTGGAAAAATCTGAACTGTGGGATAAAGTATCAGTTGGATGGCATGTTTTTTGAACAGGCAATGCTCGGATTGTCTGAAATATCTGGAAGATTTACTGTAGATGACAGCAGAGGTTCAGGTTCCCTGAGCTGCAGTGTTACATCACAGATGGTAAAAATTGTGAATCATGCAAAATCATAAAGACTGGTAAAAAAAAAAAAAAAATCTATAAAGCAAGAAACAAGATCCACACAATAATTTTGTCAAATTGATGCTTATAAATAAAATTTGCTGCCGGTTCTGTAAGTTTAACTACAAAAATGGGTACAATGACTGAAAATAGATCAAAAGTAGTGACGCTCACAGAAGACCTGCTTGAGATGAAGTCTGACCATTAAATGTATCATTTAAATCAGATGTGTCAAACCCAAAACTCATGGTCCAGATATGGCCCGTGAGAACTTCAAAGATGTATCAATGTTCTTAATAATCTTTTCATAATTGAGTAGGTCCTCTGGACGGGTTCTCCTTTGTTGAGAAAACATCCTATCTCTCCTCCAGGACACTTCATCAGTCTGAGGAAGCAGTACTTCCTCATGGTGGATAAACAAGTTCAATGATGATAATCGAAATTGTAGTTGTCATGCAAAAGACGTGCTAATGGTCCACGATGTGGAATCCCTGCTTATAGGCCCAGCTTACCTGTAACTCCTCAGACGGATAAAGTCTCTTGCAGGAGGGATAAAACATTTTTTCAACAAAGAACCCGTCCAGAGGACCTACTCAATTATTGTTAGGTTTTGATGCATTTTTAGATACATCAGGATGTCCTAAAGTAAGTGTTATAGCCATCACATCTCACATAATGCATGTCGATAATTTTACCTGCAAAATCTTTGTTGTAGTTGGAAGTGGGAATTTCCCACTTACAAATCGTAATGGCAAAAAGTGGGAGCAACTCATACTAGATGTAAGCTACTCACCACAACTCAACAGTGAGTAAAACTCTCTTAGTTGTACTTTTAACATTGTTTCTCTAATATTTATTTCACATATAGTCAGTCGTACACATAGTACTTTTCAGTGTTTAGAAGAGGACGTGTTAAAAATACTGTTTCTAAGATAATGTGGATTATCTGAAGTGGTTTAAACATTTAAAATCTAAAAAATGAAACTTCCTCTTAAATTTGCAGTGTTTAGGAAAAGGTTTCATGGAAAGATATTTAAACTGAGAGTTTATAACCCTTTTACTTCAGGTTCTTTTACTTAAACCTGACCTAATGGACCTGTTAAAGCAGCTGGGGAGTAAAATCGTTCTGGTTTTCTGGGGGATTTCCTTGGATCCTGGCAGAATGGTTCTGATTTATGTATGCTGTTAACAGCTGGGTTGGTGGTGGTGGTGGGGGGGGTGTTTTGGTTGAGGCGTTGTCTTCTCTTAAGGCCTCACAGAGCTTCTCCTCATGTAAGCTGGCATGGAAAATAAGACGTCCTCCCCTCCGCTCTGAGACGGTCCAGGTGGGGGAGCTGTCATGGTGGCGTTGGCCCACAGAGGCGACATCTGCAAACACTTTCCAGATCCCAGCAGGCGTAGCGAGGAGCAAAACAGGTTCTAATGTGAGTTTTGGCTCCGATCAGTTCAGAGTAGCTCGTGGTCCTATGCACCATCCATCTTCAGGAGAGAAGGATGATTAATCTGAGAAAAGGTTCCACCTGAGCATTTAATAAAGCTTTTGTAAAGACAAATAAGTATGAGCCTCTAAATTCCCTGATGTTCTTTTTTTCTACATTTTTCAATTAGACCTAAAATAAATTTGAAGCTGAGTTGTTGAAAAAAATCTGTGAAATATCTCAATGAATCCATTTACCTGCAAAATGGAGGAAAATTTGTGTAATTTACAATCTGTACAACTTTACATTTTTGAGGGTGCTGGGTGGTCGGCTGCTCAAACAAAGAAACAAACCAAACCTGTCATTTTATCACTGATGAGGACAGAAGACAATGATGGATAACAGCCATCAACAACTGGAAGAACTGGCAGCTCTCGATGTATTTACTGATTTGCAGTGAACACTTTTTACAAGGTAAGATTAACGTTCATATATTTCACAATAGCACAGGACAATAATTCAGTATTGATATATGTCAGGGTAGAAACCGTTTCAATAATGGTGATAGGACTTTTAAAGAAAGCTGATCTATGGTTGGTTATATCTAAAATATGTTGTTCCTTTAATCTGAATCTGATTCAAATGGATCTAAAGTCCAACCTCAGGTGTTTGTTAACATCAAGTAAGGGCCATGAATCCAACATTTATCAGAGGAAAATAATTGGATTTAACTTAAAACTTAAAATGAACTTTAGAACTGTTGTTTATTTTGTGTTCTTCAGAAAACAAACCAAGTTGTATCTTCATTACATTTTTTCCCCCTGAACAAATTCAGACATATTTTTGAAACTTCCCTGTTTATGTCAGGTCTGCCATCAGATTTGAAGCTCCTCCACCCTCTGTCACTCCTAGCCTTTGGAAAGAAACACCAACACCTTTCTGTGGTAGTTACCTCACCTGAGAGCACCGGAAGCAGCAGCTGGAAAAACCAGCAACTGGAAGAAGAAGAAGCAGCAAATGGAAGAATAAGCAATAACTGAAGGTAATTGCAACTGGACGAAGAAACAGCAACTGGAAAAAGAAGAAGCTACTAGAAGAAGACACAACTGGAAGAAACAGCAACCTGGAAAAAAGATGCAACTGAAAGGAGAAACAGATGGAAAAAGCAGAAACTGGACGAAGCAACAGCGGGAAGAAGCATCTGGGACGCTGAGACTGTTCTGATGGTTCAGACCTGAAATAAACAAACTAAAGAACAAAAATAAAAATTCCTTCTGGTGTTTCTGACTTGAGGGTAAATTCTTCATGAGAGTAAGATCTTCATTCTGTTCAGTGACAGAAAACACAAATGTGACCAAACAGAATATTTAAGTCTAAAAAAATGTTTATTCAAGTTAGCTGAATTATTCTTGTTAGCTGCAAAAAAAACCAAAACTGTCATCTTTCGCTCTGTTGTTCTGCATACATTTCTCTAAATACTATAACCAGCAAAACTTTCAGTTTGATGGAGATTACGTTGCTATGATGATGAATAATTATTTACATTATAATTTCCAATTGAAAAACATTAATTTTTTTCATTCTTTTAAAACACCCATTATCTACAATATACCTGCTTCTTCCTTTCAGGGTCACTGGGGGTCATATCCAGCAGTCACTGTGTGAGGGGCGGGGTTAACCTGGACAGGTCACAAGTTCATCACAGGGACACATAGAGACAAACAACCATTCACTCTCTCACTCACACCTAGGCTCAATATAGAGTTACCAAATAGCCAAACATTCATGTTTTTGGTCTGTGGGAGGAAACCAGAGTGTCCAGAGAAAACTCATGAATGCACAGAGAGAACATGCAAACTATACCCAAAAAGGTCCGGGATTTGATCCGGCAACGTTCTTGCTTTAAAATCAGCTTCAGCTAGTGGCTTTTTTATTTCCTTTGTTAATTTTAGCTTTTACCTACTGATTTGCTAATTGTACTATTAAGCTATGTTACTGATTTGAGCTCATAGTTGTGGTACACTTTTGATACATTTATCTTGTTGTACTACATTTACCCTTTAGCTATTATTTTGTTAATTTTATTTTGAAAAATTCTGATTTAATTGCAGAAACATAAGAGAAAAAAGTCAAAGAGTTTATCTGAAGGGAAGCGTGACTGAAGGGAATTCTTAACTGAAAAAGGATGTAAATAGAATTGGAACATGAAAACTGAGTTTAACACTAATTAGAACCAGAACAATTTAAAAGAACATCCATATAAATAAATAAACCAAAGACCAGAACATTAGGTTAACATGTTTAAACTGTAAGTCATAAATCGTTGCTTCGGTGTGGTCCTGCAAACAGAAATAATGAGCAGAACAATAAGTTTATATTTAAACCCATCTCCCTGCAGACTGAATGGTTTTGAATCAAAAATAACTTTTAATAGAATCCAGATGAATTTGATTATTCAGAGGTCATTAATTTAATGAAGCTGCTTCATTATTATTCTGCTCATTATTTAGATCTGTTTATTTTCTTGCTGCTGCTTTATTGAACTGAACCAGGCAGGTAAAGGAAAATACGCTGTTATTGTTTCAAAATCGTTTAAAGTTTTCTGGGCCTGTTGGACTTTTCCCCCTCAGGCTCAAGAGTGGACAAAGGCAGCTTTGTTCAGCACGTTTCTGCAGGAGAAAACTGGTTATATAAGACATTCTGGCCTCATCATCGTGGTGTGATGCAGCTGCAGCGTGGGCTCTGAACGCTGAGTCAAACGGCGCCGGTTTGGAAAAGAGACACCACACAAAAGTCTAGTTCTGAGATTCTGTGTTCATGTTTTTTTGTTTTACTTTTGTTATTTCAAATCAAGTCTGATTCAATCTGATTCAAACACACATCTGCATCTGGAAAGCTCCCAGTAACACCCTGAGACCTTCACAATAAATCACCATGACCTTCACAATAAAACACTCACACCTTTATTTACTGTGACAGTGGTGACAGGAGGTAGGAGAACCTTTTCCAACCTCTGCTCTATCCATCTCAGTTGTGTCCTTGGGAAAGACAACTTCACCCTCACAGCCTTGCCTGCTGGTGGTGGTCAGGGGGCTGGTGGGGCTGGTGCATCCGTTGCCCAGCCTTGGTCAGTGCATTGCAGAGCAGCTGTGGCTACAATGTAGCTTACCACCATCAGTGATGCTAAGCTAGTAAAAGAAGCAACTGGAAAATGTGTGCATGACTGTAGTGTGAAGCACTTTGGAGTCCTTGGTCTTGATAAAATGTTATACAAGCTCAGCGTATTTGCCATTTATTTCACAGTAAAGCACTGACACCTTCCCAAAAAGCACTGAGACCTTCGCAATAAAACACTAAGATCTTCAGAATAAAACATTGAAACATTCACAACGAAACACTGGCATCTTCACAATAAATCAAATAATTTCAAAATGTTGTTATGACTTGTCTAGGGGTGGCGAGATCACAGCATGAAGGATTGATCCTCGTCAGACCTCAAGCAGCCAGCACACAGTTTTAACATGTTAAAAATGGTACTTATTTAAAATATGTGTTTTTGAATGAGTTGTTTACAGCATTTGGTATCTGACTTCAGGGTGAGATAATGCCGAAAATAACAAACACAAGGAAATTATCTTATTGAACCCAGACTTACCTATTTAAAAAATAAATAAACTAAATGACAAAAACTTGCCTCCCTAAATAAAATAAACAGGAGAAAAATGGGGGCAAAAACAAACAGCAGTTCACTCCTACAAGCTCCTTAGTATAGGCCCTTTGTTTAACATAGTGTTTGACAGGGACAACCAAACAGTGTGGCCGGCTGGGATGAGCAGAGGATGGATGGCAGGAAGTCCACATCAGCGTCTTTTATCGTCAACACCTCCGGCAGGCCACCAATCAGTTTTCAGAGTCCAGTTAGTGAAAGGCACCTGCACACTCCGATTTACTTAATCAGCCTTACGACATCAGTCGTAATAATGTACTCAATGAACATTCAGATTGATACTAATTTCACTATAATTCTTAGACTTTCACAATAACACAGAGCTCAGTAATACGGAAGCCGAGAGCAGACGTTTTCCACATGTAATTTTTTCCCATGGTTTTTGTGAAAATGGTCATCGTTATTTTGTGATGTCCTAATTAACTCGTTATCTCGAGACATCTATAGGAAAAATTATATGCTGAAAACGTCCGCTCTCGGTTCCCATACAGTACTATAAAAAAAAGTTTTATTGACAACAATATTTGGATTTAAAAAAGAAATATGTAAAACGGTGTTTAACTTTAGTAACAAACACAGAAACGTTTTCATATTAACATTGTTATTAATAATATTATATACAAAAGTACTTTTTTGTGTGTGTTTGTAGCATCTGTTGATAGTTTTCTGAAGTTTTTCTAAACATTCTTCTGTTTATTGTATTTTTTATTTGTATTAAAACTGAGAGATAATAACTTTTTATTGTTATTAGGAATAATAATGGAGGTGATAACATGTTTAGGTTTGTATTCAAGTAAAATTAAAGTTTGATCTAAATGGGTAAAAAGAATTTGTTTTCTGTTGGAGCTATTGGCTGAGGGATCACAGCGTCTCTTTAGCCTAGCTGACATTGTCAGTCTCACTAGCATTGTTAGCATTGTTTGCTGAGTTCAGTGGGACCTTTTTTGCTTTAGGCAGAGAGTCTGTTTGTAATAAGAGTTTTTAATTAGTCTGAGTTGGTCGAGGCGCTCATGCTGTTTGATGTTGGCCTGCTTGAGTTTAACAGGCTGAGGCAGGGAGACGCTCTGCTGCTTTCAGCCAAAAACAAACTTAATGAATGCATAAATGAAGAATAAAAAGCCAGAAAGAGAAGAAAAGAGGTTTCACAGCCTGGAGTGTTTGTAACAGCAGGTTGAAACTTATTACTGTCACTTTAGGAAGTAGAAAAAGAACAAAAGTGATTCACTTGTCTTTATCAATTCATTTCTCTGCTCCTCACAGTCTGAGGTCTCTACATGCAAATAATCAGAACAAAGTAAAGAGAAGCGAGATAAAGGGAAAAACAAAGTAACAGTGAGGCTGAGAGCTGTTGATAGGTGTAAGTATGAACCTAGAATGACTTGAAGAAAAAATGTTAGGTAGTAATAGTAGCAGGCAGCTAAAAGCTAAAGATAGCTAGACTGTATCTAGAAGCTAAAAGTGGTCAAAGACAAATCTAAGGCTAAAACTAAAAAAAAACTCATTAATCTAGCAAAACAATAGCTAGAAGCTTAAAGTAGCTAAGGGCTAACATAAAGACAACAAAACAAAAAATTGGCAAAAGCTATGTAAAAGTAAGAAAAAAGTTAGCGAGAGTCTAAATTAGCATAAGGCTAGCTAAAACCTAAAAAAACCCCAAAATGCTAGCTAAAAGTATAAAATGGGGATCTAAAAGTTAGCAAAAGCTTAAAATAGCAAAATAAGCCAAAACAAAACTTGTAAGATTTAAAAGAAGAGCAACATTTGTGTATAACAGAAAAGGTGTCAAGGCTATTTGTGAAATTATTATATATGTGAAAAAGATTACAAGTTAAAGAAACCAAACGTGATACCACATATCTACTGAATGAGCTAAACTGTTGGATCTATGAAGGACACAGAAGTAGCTAGACCAAGAAAAATATTAAAGTGAAAAAGAAACTGCTGATTTAGCATTCAGACAATTCAGATTTTATAAAATGTACAGAAACAAAACATTTTCTTTATTTTTGAGTCGCAGTTTCGCATTTGACTTTAGGGGACGACTCTCGGTCCATTATGAGAGGAAAAACTTAAACTTTTGTTAACATAAATAATAATAAAACACCATAATCTTCAGTTGATTTTACGACAGTCGTTTTCTTCGAACGCCTGATTTTTCTTCTTTTCTTGTTCAAACTCTGAACATTTCCACCTTCTGTTTCAGCTGCAGTCTGACATGTTGCTGGTTCTCTCTTCCTGTCGCGTGTGACGGCATGTGTTGAACCCACAAACCCAGAATCCAGAGCCAACGTTTTGGTTTTTCCCTCTTCATTCAGGCTCCAAGTTCCTCCAACTCAGGAGAAAACCCGTCAGCGGTTCTGGCTCCTCTGCAGCTCCCAGCCTGCACGTGTGGAGCAGGCGGACAGGTTGTGAGTTTTCCCATCATGCGCTGATGTGTGACAGACAGATTTTAATTAGGAAGAAATTATTATTGGCCTCAGCTGGTTCCGTTGGGTCAGATGTACTGTTGAAACTCGCTGAGGTAAAAACATAAAGTTTAGCCTTGATGAAGACTCTCAGTCAGATCTTTTATTTTTATTAAGCCAAAACTTGGGGTCCACAACATGATCACATGCTGTCAACACATGACCTCACTGCAACCTGGAACAGAACCTGACTTCAATCCTGGGACTAAAGTCATGCAGAGGCTCCTGAAGAGTCTGGGACCTGAATCACTGCATTATTTCTTTTATGTTAAAAATTCTTAGTTAATTATAACATTTAAAAATAATTATTAATAATTAAAAATAAACATTTAAAATCTTTACTCTGTAATGCAAATAATGGTATTGTCAAAGTTTTCAAAATTTTCCATTAAGGAACATTATTCTGAAATTGTTTCACCATTTATTTTATACTGGTGAACCTCTGCCCAACTGTGTATAAAACTACTCTATTTTATTTAAGAAAATACATTTTTCCTGCTCATCTTTGATTTTGTTACTTTGTTCCATTGTAAGTGTTCTGTGGGTTTATACGGTTTGCACATCATTGCATTTTGTTCTTTTATAACATTTTGCAGATCTTTTTCAGAATAGGCGTCATTAAACGTTTGCCAATAACATAGGATGAAGGTGACCTGAGACAGAATCACATCAAACATAAAGCTGTTATTTTGTTCATGTTTGTCTTTGTTTCAGCTGATGTGATGTTCTGCAGAACGTATCCTGCAGGAAAATCTGGACCATGAATCAGGACCATTAAAGAAACAAAAGAGATGAGATAGAGGTGGAGTCTAACATGATGATGAGTTCCTGTTAGACATCTAGAGAGACAAAGCTCTGCAGAAGGAGGCCGGGGTTTGGGTTGTCCTGAGCCTGCCCACCTGCCAAGCCCCGCCCACCTGCGAACACTATAGATGGAGCAGTCTGAGCAGAACCCCTCTCCACAGTGAGGATGTACCCCTGCTGAACAAGTCCTAAGAAGCTTAGTGAAGTTGTCCAGCCCCTGGTTGCTCCTGGTCTTCATTATCATCATCATCGTCTCCTGGAAGCTGTGAGGTCATGATGGGCATCTCTCTCCTCCTCAGAGTCCTCCTGCTGCTCCTCGGAGGGTCTCTCCTCCTCATCGGGGTCCCAGCTCAGAGGATCAGAGGCAAGTGCTGCAAAATGTATCTATGTCAGGTTGAAAGGGAAGATTTTAGAGGAAAAACAGACAAAATAAAAAAGAGGAAACCAAAATTGTGGCTCAAATTTTGAGTGAAAAGTCAAAAAGAGGTTTTGTAGATTAACAGAAAACCAGACTAAATAAATGAAATTAAATGATCAGTTTTTAACAAAAAGTGAATGAAACTTGATAAAAATAGAGATAATTAAAGCTTGATAGTCTCCTAAAGGTGAAAAGAAAATGTTAAAAAGAACTGATTAGAGAGATAAACTGATAACAGTTTGGAATAAAAGAAGGATAAAATCAGGCTGGATGGATGTTGGCAAGCAGAAAAAAAAGATAAAAGATCAAATAAAGAACCTGAAACAAAAGCATCCTAAAACACTAACTGTTGAGAGTAAACAGGTACTTTATTTCTAACAGGATGTGTGTAAATGAGTCAAATTTGTTCAAAATCTAAGAGGCTGAAAGGTGCAAAATTTAAATGAGATCAACGGTGATAAACTGTAGAACCTGATTTAAACCACAGAACCCTGCTGAGGTTCTGAGCTGAAACAGATTTTATTAAACACAGCTGTCTTTTTAAAAAATAACTGCTACTATAGACTTTGTTTTTTTAGGTGTTCACCTGTCAAAATGTTTGGCTCATTCAGCAGACGAATGCTGTGACTTTTCATTTTTCTAACATTTATACTTTATAAATATTTCTTTTATTTACAAAAACAAGTCCAATTTAAACACACTGAAATCCTTTTATTTTGTCCAGTTTTGTCTGAAATTTGCTTAGGCTACTGGGTCTGTTTTGTCTTTCTATGCTACTTTTCGCTATTGTTATGCTACTATTAGCAAGTCTTTTGCTGCTTTTATGTATTTGCTAGGTTTTAATATTTTAAGCGTTTAGTAACCATTCTGCTTTAAGCTTAAGCAAGTATTTTGTTAGGATTCAGCTGGTGTTTATGTGTCTTAATGAACAGACATTAGCGCATTTTAGCTTGTTAAACAGATCTGTGTCATAGCATGTTACCATACAATGACGAAATTTGTGCTCTGCATTTGACCATCACATGTGATTAACACCCAAGTGGAGCAGTGGGCACCTATTTAAGCCCCCGGGAAACAGTTCTGTTTGTTTTCTTCAAATGAACATGTTCTCTCTCTTTACACACATATGTATGTTTATATATGTATG
>JARVJO010000186.1:8812898-8835836 GCA_031762555.1 Cynodonichthys magdalenae | reverse complement strand
TTTATGGTGCCTGTGCACATTCATAGTGTTTGTGCACTTTTATGGTGCCTGTGCACATTCATAGTGTTTGTGCACATTTATGGTGCCTGTGCACATTCATAAAGTTGGTGCACATTTATGGTGCCTGTGCACATTCATAGTGTTTGTGCACTTTTATGGTGCCTGTGCACATTCATAGAGTTTGTGCACATTTATGGTGCCTGTGCACATTCATAGTGTTTGTGCACTTTTATGGTGCCTGTGCACATTCATAGTGTTTGTGCACATCCATGGTGTCTGACATGTCTGAATTTTTTGGCATTCAGTTTAGTTTATTTGCTGTGGAAAAGCACAGAGCTTATTTCTTGCCCCTAAAGAACAGCTGCTTATGGAAAATACATTACATTCTAAGCTGAGATTTACAAACAAAATCCAGAAAAAGTTGAGTCACTGTAAAAGGTAACAACAGGATATGATTTAAAAATCCTCAGAACTTCATATTTTATTCACAGTGGAACATAGTAAACATATCTAATGTTTAAACTAAAATTTGAACCATTTTTAGAATAAAAATAAAGTATTTTGAATGTGATGGCAACACATCCAAAAAAAATATCCCAATATAAATCATCTTCTCTTCTTTTGAAAACAGTCTGTATGTATCTAGGACATGTGTCAAACACATATTCACTGAGGACCACATGAGGATTGTGGTAATAAATAATAATAAATAAATAATACAAAAATACTATTAAAAGTAAAAGTATGAGAGTTTTACCCACTGTTGAGTTGTGGTAAGTTCGCTGCCATCTTGAATTCTGAACTCTCCTACTTTCCGACAACGAATTCCCACTGGAGGGGCGTTCTAATTTAAATTTATGATTTGTAAGTGGGAAATTCCTACTTCCCAGCACAACTGAGCCACATCAAAATTAGCCATCAAAAATGCATTGAAAAACAGATTTTACACGCCATATTTAGCCGGGTGCAATCTACTTTTGAACCTCCACCTAGTGGTGGTATTACATCGTTTCATAGGTAAAATAATCAACATGCATTGTGGGATATGTAGTTTATGGTCAATGCTGGCTTTAAAGCAGAATATGCTTATTTTAAGACATTAATTCTGTATATTTTTTAAGCTCTTGCGGGCCATGTAAAATGCTGTGGTGGGCCACATTTGGTCTGCAGGCCTTGAGTTTGACATGGGATTTAGGAATTGAGGAGACCAGTTGTTGTTGGACTTTTTGAATGGAAATGTTGCCCTATTGTTGTCTGATAAATAATAGTTATTTGACAGTTCTGGCTCTTCTTTGCTGAATTTTTTGGTGCATGAGAGCAGATGTTCTAAAACTTTGCTGCAATAATGGGGCCACGTTTGTCTAGACTGCCCATGCCAAAGGTACTAATGCACCTCCATAGCAACAGAGAGTCAGGCTTTTGAACTCTGCACTGATAAGACCAGATGGTCCTTCTCCTCTTTAATACTGAGGACGTGGTGTCCAAATATAATTTCTAATTTTAAATTTTCTGACCCCAGAACAGTTTTCACTGTGCGTGAACTTTGGTCCAGTGAAGACAGCTGTGTTTCTGGATGAAATTCACATATGGCTTCATCTTTGCATGATAGAGTTTTAACCACAATTTGTAGATGGCACTGTGAACTGTGTTTGATTTGCTGAAATGCTCCTGAGCCCATGAGGTGATGTTCTGAATCTGTTTTTAATGCAGTGGCCCCTGAGGGCCCGAACATCATGACAATTTAATACTGACTTTCTGCCTTGTCCTTTAAACACATTTGATATGTTTATTGTTATGTTGTAAATAAAACTTGGGTTTATGAGGTTTGAAAATCTCTCCAGTCTCAGTTTTGTTGTTCTTTGTTACATTGTTTATAATGTCCAAATGTTTTTGAAACTATAATTTTAAATATATTTTCATATTTGTTCAGCAAACATTTTTGAATTTATTGGAGTTTGAACAGTTTTGGTTTTGTTTAGTGTGCCATCAGGTGCTGATAACTACTTTTAGGTATTTCAATGTCTTTCTTGTCTTTCAGAATTTATCTCAAAATCTTTTTGAACATCTTTAAAGACATTTTAATATAATTATTGATTCTGTTGACATTTGTAATCTGAAAAAAAATGTGAAAAATAATCTGCTTAGTTAGTAAAGGTAAGTTTCAAGCAAAACAAAATGAGAGTTTTATTTGTCCTGGAAATGACAATAAAGTGAACTAAAAGCACACTTTGGTTTTATAGCTGCAGTTAACAAATGACAGAGAATCTGCTGTTTACAGAAAGTAACACGTTCAAACTTCTTGTGTGGCAGATTTTGAGTGTAAAACACAACAGCAGAGAAACAACAAAGTGCAGTTTGTGCTCAGATGATAAATCTTTGATTTTTGAATCTTACTGCATTTAAGGCAACATTTTTTGTTGTTGATACTTGATTCGGATATTTGGTTTCATTGAGTCATTTTGTTGTACTTTTTACTTTCAGCAGTACTTTGTTTTTATGTTCTTTAAAGAGGACAATTTTTGTGTTTAGGTAAAAAATATTTTATTAGAATTTTGTCTCTTATCAGAAACAAATGTGATTTTTTTATTTTGTTGCCACATGAAGTTGGTTCTTTGGTACGTTTTTCAGTTTTTTGACAGGATTGAACAGATTTCTGGTGTTTTGTTGACATTCCCTCAGAAAATCTTCTGAATCCTGCAGAATCCTGTGATTCTGTTGATCTGTCAAGGGCTCAGATTACATTTGTTTCACAATTATGTAAGGGATGTAAAAGACTTTTATTTGAAGGTTGGAGTGTGTGCTATGAGGTTCGATGTGTTTTTCTATGTTGTTCCGGCTCAGTCCATCCAGTTTGGTAACTTTCTTTCAAATTGTGGATTATACACCACTTGGCCAAAAAAAAGGTCACCCGCACTCCAATATTTCGTTCCACCACCATTTAGCTTTGATTACAGCACACATTCTCTGTGGCAATGTTTAATAAGCTTCTGCAATGTCACAAGATTTATTTCCATTCAGTGTTGCAATAATTTTTCACTAAGATTGTTTGATGATAACTATAAGAACAAATAAACTATTGGCGCAAACAGGATAAAAGAAGATACAAGCTATAGGAACAAATAAGCTATAGGAACAAATAAGCTATAGGAACAAATAAGCTATAGGAACAAGCTGCCTGAATATTGTTCAAAAATGAGACTCCAAATAACCAGCAAGTTGAGTTTTCCCACACTGATGAAACAAACATGCCAAAGAAAAGACAAAGAACATTTATAACATCAAGAACATACAACATCTACAATATTTACAACAGGAACGTTTTAACTTGTTTGTCTCAAAAATAAAACCTCAGACGTCTCAAACGAGGTCATAAACACTTCTCATGTCAGCATTTTAGTTCCTTCTGCTGCTTATGTTTCTCCATTTATTGAAAGAAGATTTAAGGGATAGTTGGTTTCTTCTGGTTTGTAACTTTCACATTAAAACATGTGGAAACATGAGGAACTTGTTTCATGGATTGCTTCTCTTTTCCCCCCCGACACTTTGCAGCTCAGACTGAAGCCACATGAAAGAGCTGCAGACAGAAACAAAAAGTGACTCTGACCACGACAAACATCAGCTCTGAGGCAGAGTCTGTTCTGGTTCCAAACAAATACTCAGCAGTTTTTGTTTTAATGGGATCAAACTAAATCCCGAATTTTCTCTTTTTTCTCTTTGAGACTGCTCAGTTCTGGAAAAATACAATCTTTATGTTTCCTTAGTCAAAGACAGGCAGACTAACATTTTGTTCTTGTTAAAGTTTTAAAGGCATTCAGAGGCGTCAGATTTGAGCTCCACAGAGGAAAAGTTTGGATTAATTTGCTGATTGTTCAGGTTTTAAATCAGACTTCTGCTCTGTTTTCCACAGAACAATGTTAAACTTGGAAATTAATCTTTTTTAATCCCCCAAGCTTTATTTTCTGTCCATTTCAGCTGAAAGTCTCGCTTTCCTTCTGTAGTTCTTTAACAATTTAACAATCGAACTGCTTCTGTAGACTTTGTGCTAATTGAGTCATTAATACATTAGCATGTTAGGCTCATTCAGGACTTTTGGTTTTTGTAACCGTTATAAGCTTTCATACTTACCTTTATTTGAAAATAGTAATACATGGAGATCTCTTCAATCCTTTAAAAAGTTCTCTTTAGCTACTTGTTTTAAATACACAGTTAGCCTTATGCTATGTTTAGCTTTTAGTTTATTCTGCTACTGTTAGCTTTAAGGTAGCATTTTGATGTGTTTAGCTTTTAGTTACCTTGCTGTTCTTTTATCTTTTAGCTATAGTTTTGCTAATTTTTGCTATATTTAGCTATTGATCTGCTGCTTTTAATTTTGGGCTGTCATTCTACTGCTTTTAGCTACTGCGTGTAATTGCTATATTTTAATGTTCTTTAATACTATTGGGCTGTTTTTAGCTAATATTTTTGCTGATTTTAGCTGTTATTTTTCTGCATTTAGTTTTTAAGAAGTGTTCTGCTTGTTCAGCCTTCGTTCAGCTTGTTTTAACTTAAACATCTCATTTTTACAGTCTTCAGTAAAACTTTATATCGGAGGTCTTTAACATGTCCTTGTGACATGTTTTAAATGTTTAACGGCTTTGACAGTGATTGACAGGCTTCTGCCACACGTAATGATATTCTGATTAGGCACATTATTTATTTGAATCAGGTGTATCAAAGCAAGGAAACATGCAGGACGGTGGTGCGCGAGGAACATGTTTGATGACCTCTGGTTTACGTCATTCCTCCTTTTGATTTCATTCTTCCTGTTTTTTGTTTGGTTTTTTTTGCAGCTCGTCGACAGAACATGAAGGTTCGGATCAACGCCACCGGCGACACCATTGTCATGAAGTTTGTGCGCCCGAGTCCAGACGTAAAACTGGAAGGCTACATCCTGGGATATGGCAGCAGCATGTTCTCCAAACAGTTTATCCAGCTGCCTGAGAACGGACAGCCGTACCAGACCGAGCTGGGTAAGAAGTTCTACAAGAACCTCATGGGAACAGTAAAGTCTTCGCTAATGTCCAGACTTCTCCATCGTGGGAAACAAAGCAGAACACGAGAAGTTCTGAGTCTCACAGAACCAGCAGCCGGTGGCTCTGATCCTTTTTTTGAAGCTCTGCCAAGAACTCAGATCCAGTTGGGATGAGAAGTAAAACCCCTGAGTCAGGGGGATTATTAGATCCAGACCTGAATCCTGGATCAGATTCTCTTCGAACAGCAGAATCTGGGTCTTCTGTGAGGTTCTGAGGATTTTATGTTGGTCTTTATGTTTTCTAAGACTTTCCTAAAAGTCCTGAAAAAAAGTGAAACTTGAAACATTTGATTCTAGTTTTTGATTAAAAGATAAACTTTCTCTTTGTTTCACTCTTGAAACAACGAAACCGATCAGTTTCTGACTCATCTGAGTGATACCACCTTAATTTGCTGATATTTGCTGAAACAGATTATTGTTCACTAGCAAAAGACATGCAATAATGTAATAGCCTGTTTTTTTGTGTCTGTTAGCAAAATATTTCACGAAGCACAGGGAGGACTGGATGTTCTTCTGTTTTGGAGTCAACTTGGTTCAAGACATGGCTGCCACAGCTAATCAAACTCTGAAAACAAAAAAATGACTCTGATTTAGTCAGTTTTAAAGATATTGGACCATAAGTTGGTGTGATTTTCCTCTTCATATAAAAAAATAGACAAACTTCATCAGTTGAAATTGTTCTTAAAATATTTTGTACGGATCTGTTTTTAGTTGTAAGAAAAAAATATTTTTAAACACTAAAAACCCAGAGGTGAAATCCTACAGATAAATCAAACACAGATCAGATAAATCAGCAATAATCCAAACATCCTCAAACTGTTATTCATTCTCATAAATCAGAATTAACCCAGACTGTGTCAGACGCTATGTTCAGGTGCTGCTGGGATAATCGGACGTCTGCTTAAGGTTTCCTCTCAGCAGATAAATGAGTCCCAGGAGATGAATTTTAATCTCCTCTAAACAGTTGGTTTCATGAGGACGTCCATCGGGAGACATTTCCCTCAATGTCTCGTGTCCATCTGTGAAGTGAAGGATGGGTTTTAAAAACTTCTTGCTGCGTTTTCCTTCATCAGCGGAGTATCATCCATCAGCAGCTTCACCGCCGCGGTGTTGACTCTTTAAATCCCCCGCTGTCGGTGGTTTCTGGGGTTTCGCTGTTTTTAACCACGAGACACAGATGTGGCTTCAGGGACACTCTGCTGTTTCCTCTGAGGGGAAATCATGATTTTATTGGACTTTAGTGGGAAAGAAAGGCTTCATAACTTCTTAAAACATGCAGAGTTTGAATTATTACACACAAAAAACAGAGCATATGTTCTTACTGTAAATAAATCAGTCTATTTCAACATTTCTGGTCTGGATTATTGATTAAAACTCAGTTTATTTGGGAAGGTGTGTTCAGATAAACTCTGTCTCATCATAAATTCACAGCTGAAGACTAAAAGATTAAAAGAATATCCTGCAGAAGGATATGCAGCAAATCTGTATAATAATGAAATATAATCATGGAAAACTGGCTGAATTTACATCTGGACTAAAACACGATGAAGAAAAAAAGCAGGAGTTGTTTTATTTGGATGGAAATCAGAAGCTGTGAGCCGTTTCATGTGTCCAAACTGTTGTCTTTTAAACAGAAAAACTTTGTCTCTAATGGTTCCCATCTGTCCAACTGTGAGGGACCTGATACCCCGCCAGGACATCATCACTGTCATAGCTGCATATTTCCACATTCCTCACGTGTTTCTGCTGCTTTGAGCCCCAACAGGACGACTGTCAGGCTCTGATAAACATCAGCTATGAAAATACTGTATTAAATCACTTATTGTTGATTTAAACAAAGTTTCATGTAATTTTATTGAAATTTGTGACTCTAGTCACAGACATGATGGATGAGTTTTGTCTCGTTAACCAGCAGCAGAGCGATTTACACTCAAAGGAATATTCATTAACGATTCAAGTTTCTCTGCGTGTTCGAGGCCCTTTGCCTTTCATCTTTTCTGGATCTGATGCAGGACTAGACCAAACCAGACCAAACCCTGACCTATTTTTTTATTTTGTTTCAGATGCAGAACCAAAGTATCTGGTGGCGGTGCAACCGATCCCGGCCAACGACGTGAAGAAACAGTGCACCGGTGTGTTCTCTGTAAGATCCCACCTGCCCTGGAAATTTCTCACAGTCTCACCTGTTCCTGAATGTTTCCCTTCAGGTAAGGTGAACCTGGAGAAGCCGCTCCACCTGGTGATTGGCTCAGTTAGCCCCACTGCGGTGCTGCTGTCCTGGGGCAACCACCTGAAGACGCCCTATGAAGGGAATATCATGAACGAGTGTCTGGAGGACGGGTGGGTGTCTTTATACTGTCATAAAGAAACTGTTACTTGAGTTTAAGGGTCTTCTGATGTTTGTCACTAAAATTACCGTCCAGTGTGGAAATAATGACCAGGAAGGGTTCAGCTGCTGGGTGGTAAAATGAACAGGATCAACAAATAAGGCGTCCCACATCAACGACAGAAAACTGTTGGAAATCTGTGTTTTCTGAACATTGAAAAAGCTTCTTTGTCTGGCCATCTTTGTCCAATCAAGATGATAAATAACGACTCTGCAAATGGCTGCCGTTGTGTTTGAATCCTCCAACTGTGTTGAGAGATCCTACACGGACTTCCTCCCACCACCTACAGTGCACATTCTTTCCTCCCTGTCAAATGGCTTGGAGAAAGCTTTGGAAATCTTGAGCCTGCAGTCCTCCAATAGCCCTTAATAACGCTAATGTCAGCTCCTTCTGCAGAGCTCTTGGCTGCAAACTCAGATGTTTTGGATCCCTGCTCTGAAAAACACAACTTTCGGGGAGTGAAAGTGGATATGGGACAGTTACACAGCCAGAATTAACAACAATGTTGTTTCCACGCTGAGGTCACGGCGGCTGCAGGCTGCCAGAGAGAAACCACACTGCTGTGTTTGTCATTCACGTGTCCAACCTCATCGTCTTGTTAACTCGACACCTTCAGCACTGCAGTCCTTTTGACAAGATCCAGACCTGAACGTTTTCAGTGGGTCGTTGATCATTCAGCAGAGTCATCTGGACCATTTGTTGATTTAGCATCAAATGGTTTTGATTGGTTCTTAAGAGTCAATTTACAGAATTTTGCAAAACTCCTCAAAGTTCAAGTTCTTCCAAAATACAGTCTTTTTTGTTTGTTTTTGTTTAAAAAGTAGATTTTAATTGAAAATGAGAATAATCATCTGTAGATTTCCTATGACTTCTGCAACTCTGTGAAGTTTAATCATTTCTTCAAAGTATTTGTTTTTGTGCATGCTTAGTGTTATCTCCAAAACACAAATGTATAACTAGAGAAGCTTCTTTTTAGTCAAAATGCATGATAAATGAGTTTTCTTCCTGGTCTGCCTTTAGCTCATTATTATAACTCTGGAGCATGTAGAAAGCCTTTTACCAGGCGGATCACCATTCAACATCAAAACAGGTAGATTCACCTGTTCACCTGACTACCTGTTGGAGCGTGGTCACTGTTTACTGGAGCCAGCACATGATTCCCTCCAAAATAACATTCCTCAGGAGCTGCGTCATAAATCCTGCGGTTGCCCAAATATAGATCACAACTCAAAACCAGAGACCCAATTAAAAATCAGTGACAATCTGAGAGCACTTCAAAGCTGTTTTGAGTTTATGGACTGAGACTTGGTGATAATCTCCACACACTGATTGATTTTCTCCAAATGACAGAAAACTGTTCCTAATGCCAGAGGTCTGTATGTGTGCTGCAACAAAATCAGAGGAGTCTTGAAACAAAACCAGCTGTGCCTTTAACAGAATAAAAATGTCTAAGAAGGGAATGTGTTGTTAGAGGGCCCTGCAGGGGGACACCACTATTTTTTTTAAAGATGATCTTAATTGCAAATAAAAGAAATAGGACATAACTGGCGTATCAAACTTAGTACATATATCCTGAAAAGTAAGTAACCCACCTTCACCATATGTTGCCATACATGTGAATATTTTTCTTTCCCAACTAGAAAAACAAACAGCTTGCCATGACACCTATGCTTCAGGTTGAAACAGAGGCCTCAATGTAAAGTTCAATTTATAAAATCTGAAGTTTGGAAGTGACAGCAGGCCTGTGTTTCTCGCTACATTGCAGTGAGCTTAATACGAGGTGGTTTACCACACCAAATAAACTTTGTTTTTGCCGATTGTTAGTTGACTTAAAAGACTACAGACCGGTGGCCCTGACGTCAGTGTTATGCTGCATGGAGAAAATAGTATGTGACTTGCTTAAAAAGATGGTGTCTGACAGACTGGACCCACTCCAGTTTGTCTACAAAGCAAAGCATTGGGTTCAAGATGCCAGCCTGATGCTTTTAGACACCATCACAACACATCTGGATTCAGCATAGCCATACAGTAGGGTTTTATTTATGGACTTGTCCTCTGCTTTTATGCTTTATTGCTTCTATAAGTATCACTGTATTATTTGGAATGCCTTTTAGATCTCCAGACTCATCCAGCACTGGTTTCAAGGCTTCTTAATTTCTTACAGAACAGACCACAGAAGGTCCTCTTAAATGGTTTTAAGTCTTGTAAATTAGTTTTAAACTCAGGGTTGTGTTTTATTAATGATGTTTTTGCGTTTGACTAAATCTGTCACCAGTTGGGACAGATGATACAGTTTTTCTATTTAATTTTATTCTATTCTATTCTAATCTATTCTATTCTATTCTAAAGCTAAAAGCAAGTTTAAAGTAGCAATGCACTAAAGTAGCAAAATGCTAGCTTAAAGTAGCAAAATGTAAAAAGTAGAAAAGCACCTGTTGAATACAGCAAAGAGCCAACTAAAAAAACAAAACAAAACAGACAAAAACAGCAAAACACTACCTTAAAGTTAGTCATAACACCAAACATCCAATCCTGTGGAAAATAAACCCCATGCTCTTGCTCTTTTTTTAATTTTTTTTTATTAAATATTGACATTACGGTCTGTTACATGTTTTGTTTTTCTGAGGTTAGATTTGAATCATTTTAGAACCTGATAAAAACCAGATAAGTTTATTATGTCCTGAAAACTAAGAATTGAATTACCGTAACAATTTATCTGTCCACATTTCAAATTTATAAACCTAAAGAGAGAAAAGTACAGATATCAGATTATGTGGCCATATACCCCTAATCCTGCAACTGACAAATAATAAAGATCTTCTGTCTTTCATCAGGTTTTACACGATCCGCTACAGGGAGAGAAACAGGAAGTGGATTTACCAGACATGTCCAACCAGTGACACAGTTGTGGATAATCTAAAGCCCAACACCCCGTATGAGTTTGGTGTTCGCTCCAATAAGGACAACCGGAGCAGCATGTGGAGCAAACCGGTTATCCACAACACCAACATGGGCAGTAAGAAATGCTCTTTTCACCAATCAGAAATGTTTACAATTAGCTGCTTCTTTTGTTCACTTTCCAGTAAAAAAAACCTGTGAATCATCATTTATTTCTTTTTGTCATATTATTCCTCAACATATTGTATCTAACTACTAGGGGTGCAACATTACATGTATCTGTATCGAACCGTTCAATACAGTGCTTTAGGTTTAATACACTCTTATATGGAACAATACAGTTTTTAACATTTATTTTATCAACTTGTCTGAAGATGCTCTGTGTTGAAGGATCAGTGGATCTGTGTTCGACTGCTCCACCTAGGCTGCACTGTTGAGCACAGATTCACTGAGAAACTTGCTGTTTCAGCAACATTTCATTCAAAAACTGTACTTTTTAGGTTAAACAAATGTTCAAAATTAATTCCAATAAATTACAAGTTAAGAAGGGCATGAAAATTGCTGTTTTTTGTATTGAAAAAATATCGAACCGTGAGACTAAAGTATTGAACCGAATTGTGAATTTTCTGTATCGTTTCACCACTACTAACTACCTAAAGTTTTTTTTTTCTTTGAACAAATGGATCTTTTTTTCTGTTGTCAGCAATGATGTGATTTGGACTTTTTCTTGATTTCACAGATAAAAACACTCAGCAGACGTACAAGCACCATTCTCTGTCAAAGCCATTGGTACGTGATCTGCAGCATATAGGGGCTGACATGTTCAAATGAACTGAAACTTTCAGTTTACAACAAGCATTAAAGCTGAACTAAACCTCACACATGAAGAGATTTAACAAAGGTTTAGTCTGTCCGTTCTTTTATTCAGCAGGCGTACATTGTCAAATTTTCATTTTATCTTTGCAGGTTTTGCAAGTGTGTCTTGGCAACAATTTGAGAAAGTTAATTTCTGAATTTAATATTAACTGAAAGCTCTTCCAAATACAGATAATTTTTATTCAAAGTGTCTGGATTTACAGCAATGGTTCGTGTAGTAAAAAATGTTTAAGCACCTGTTTTAGTCTTACGTAATTTTATTTTTTATTTCTTTGGCTTTTTTTTTTGCAGAAACCTCGAGCCTTCCTCCCTGTTCGTCCTGGTAAGGTTTTTGAAAAAACATTTTTCTGATTGTGATTTTCAGTTTGTCCTCTACTGTAAAGGTTAACAGTCAGGGGGAGGTTTTTAATAATGGTTGAATTGTTTGCAGCTCTGCCCAATGGCACGAGACCACAACACCCCTCTCTGACCAAATTTCCTGGTTTTCCAGGATCTCCACGCACCTCTTTTGGTGATTATCTCGACTTTGTTGCTATTGTTATGCTTTTATAAGGTAACAGAGGTGTGTTTTTTTTACCTCAGAGGCTCCCAGCCAGGTTCAACTGATAGAAATGAACTCCCATCTTGAAATTTGATTTAAAGAACAGTTAACTTTCATCAGTTGAGCCTGAGCTGCAGTTGCTTCTTCAGAACCTTTCAGCTCTTAAGGTTCCTGTTTTACTGCTCTTTTTCTTCTTCACCTTATGAAGGCAGCTTACTATTTCCCACAGAGTCCCCTGAGAGCCAGCAGGAAACTCTCCCTCTGTCAGGCTCTGATCCTAAACTTCCCTCCGAGTCACCTGGTAACCTGATAGACACTTTTTTATTCTTTAACCATCAGCTTCAAACGTTCATGCAACAGGGAGGGGGCGGGGCCGGGGCCTGCAGCTGCTGTGATTGGCTGCACGTTAGCATGCACAAAGTCAGAAAGTCGATACCTGGAGATTAAGTTGCAGAAGATGAGTAAGTTGACATGGCCCCGCTCTCCCTGACTACAAGGTCATGTGACCACAGTCATGCTTCAGCACCCATCAGCTGCCCTTTATTCACAACATGATCTTTTTCACTTTTGTCTTTTTTTACAACTTTATTTTTCTCCTAAGGCAAAAGGTAACAAGTTTCCAGTCATACAAACATGTTAGCCTCAATATTTATGTTAAAACCAAATGTTAGACCTTAAATTTGCTGAAAACTAAACAGATTTATTCTTTTCAAGTTGGTTTATAGTTTGTGAGCCGAAATGGTTTACACTCTAATAAGACCTTAGAAAAATATGGAAATCTAAATTTTCAACAAAATAATAGCTTTCACCCAACAGATGTGCTTTAGAGAAGCTTCAGTTCAGTAAGAAACTTATCACGGACAGGGTCCCAGTAGAAACTGGTGTGAGTTTGGAGTGTTCAAAAAGGAGGTGTTCCTGAAGAGATGCATCTGACGATGGAAAATAACTTCTTCTGTGACAGACTCATTCCACTATTGTGGAACTATAGGTGAGAAGAATTTTGGACTGAAATTGGCCTGTTTGTAGGGGTGGCAGAACCAGAAAATGTTCTTGAGAGGAACCCAGCAGTCTAGAGTTTAAATATCTCCTGAAGACCCAAAAGTCTCTTTTTTAAGCAGCATTAGGGACTCGCACTCACCAGCCACTTTATTAGGTCCACCAGTTCAACTGCTCATTAACGCAAATGTTGAATCATCCAATCACATGACAGCAACTCAATGCATTTAGGGATGTAGACATGGCCAAGATGATCTGCTGCAGTTCAAACTGAGCATCAGAATGAGGAAGAAAGGTGATTTAAGTGACTTTGAACGTGGCATGGTTGTTGGTGCCAGACGGGCTGGTCTGAGTATTTCAGAAACTGCTGATCTCCTGGGATTTTCACCCACAACCATCTCAAGGGTTTACAGAGAACGGTCCAAAAGAGAGAAAATATCCAGTGAGCAGCAGTTCTGTGGGAGCAAATGCCTTGTTAATGTCAGAGGAGAATGGCCAGACTGATTCGAGCTGATAGAACGGCAACAATAACTCAAATAACCACTCGTTACAACCGAGGTTTGCAGAAGAGCATCTCTGAACACAACACATCGAACCTTGAGGCTGATGGGCTACAGCAGCAGAAGACCACACCTGGTGCCACTCCTGTCAGCTAAGAACAGGAAACTGAAGCTACAACTCACACAGGATCACCAAAACTGGACAATAGAAGATTGGAAAAACATTGCCTGGTCTGATGAGTCTGGATTTCTGCTGCAACATTCAGATGGTCAGAATTTGGTATCAACAACATGAAAGCATGCATCCATCCTGCCTTGTATCAATGGTTCAGGCTGGTGGTTCAATGGTGTGGGGGATATTTTCCTGGCACACTGTGGGCCCATTAGTACCAATTGAGCATCGTGTCAACACCACAGCCTACCTGAGTAGTGTTGCTGACCATGTCCATCCCTTTATGACAACAGTTTACCCATCCTTTTTTTAATTTAGCCAGGTAATCTCATTGAGACGTGTAGTCTCATTTACAAGAGAGACTTGTAACACATACAATATCAGTACAATATCTTCTGATGGCTACTTCCAGCAGGATAACGCTCCATGTCATAAAGAATCATCTCAGACTGGTTTCTTGAACACAACAATGAGTTCTCTGTACTGGAATGACCTCCACAGTCACCAGATCTCAATCCAATAGAACCTTTGGGATGTGGTGGAACAGGAGATTCTTATCATGGATGTGCAGCTGACAAATCTGCAGCAACTGTGTGATGATATCATGTCAATATGGACCAGACTCTCTGAGGAATGTTTCCAGTACCTTGTTGAATCCATGCCACAAAGGATTAAGGCAGTTCTGAAGGCAAAAGGGGTCCAACCCGGTACTAGTAAGGTGTACCTAATAAAGTGGCCTGTGAGCGTAGATCTGACTCAAGCGGCCGTTGGAGGGGGTGATTCTGGACCATCTGTAGGAGATTTACACCTGGAAGATCTGCTAGAAGATCAGTATTTAGGTGGAGATAAGAAACAATCATGGTTTGAACCAAGACTTGGTGTCAAACTATATAATTAATTTAGAAATTAAAATGTTTTAATTGGTAATGTTTTATCAGAATTTTTTTGTACAATGAACCAAAGTTTTTACATAATGTACTTGATGCAAAGTGCAACAAACTTTAGCAATGTTTAACCAAACAAAGAGCACCTGATTATATCAGAAATGTTCAAACTCACTGATATGTTGTAAGTTTGCAGAAACTCGCAGAAATCTAAATAAAACAAGTTCAAAATTAAATAGATTTGAATTCACTGAATATGATTTCAACTTTTAACTAATTTTAGATACAAGGGTTCCAGCTTCAAACAAAAGTCAGACTTGTAGACAAAGAAAACATTTTAACTCAAGGCCTAATTGTTCTATTTTCTGTTTCCATCTTTGTCCATCTCTCCACCTGTATTCATCATAAAGAGGAGGAAATAATGGTCTGAATTCCTGCTGATTCTTCTGACATACAAAGAACTTAAAATTAAAAAAACATAAAGTAGGTCCTCTGTATGGTTTCTTCTTTAATGAAATGTTTAATTTCTACTCCAAGACACTTCTTTAGTCTGAGGAATTTCAGGTGAACTCAGCCTTATAAGCACTGCAATCACATGGTGGAGAAACAGGTTTAACGACAACAATCAAAACTGTTGTTCACAGGGAAGGACCATCAGCCTGGCAATAGATCGTTAGTGCCCTGATATTTACCTATTGTTCATAGACGGTCATGTGCCCCATCACCTGACTATCCTTGGGGCCCTGATTATCACTTATTGCTCACAGGGAGCTGAGTCATACTTGCAATAACAGCATTGTAAGAGGGAGACAACTGGACACGGAGGCCTCCACCCCTGTTTAATGATGTTTTTTCTTCACATAAATGGCTTCCTTTACTCCTCTCTCAAACCAACTTTCCTCTCTTATCAAGGATGAGAACATCTTCATCCCTGAAAGAGTGACCACTGGCCTGTAGATGAGTGTAAACTGCACAGTCCTGGCCTGATGATGTAGCTCTTATGTGTTGGCCCATTCTTTTGAACTGTGGCTGCTTTGTTTCCCCAATGTATAACTGATCACAGTCCTCCTGGCACTTAACAAATACAATATTACTCTGTTATTGCTGGAGGACCAAATCTTTGGAGTGAAACAGTCTTTGCTTTAATGTGTTTTGGGGTTTGAAAGCCACTGAAAGGTCATGTTTAGAGAATAATCATCTCAGTTTCTCTGAAACTCTGCCAACATATGTCTCTGTTTCATGATCTATTGTTAGGTTGATGGTCCTCCTTTGCATGTAAACAGACTGTGTTGATGTTCATCTTTGAACCTGTTTGTCCAACATGTGGAGGCAGTGCTTATAAGGCTGAGTTCACCTGAAACTCCTCACTGAAGAAGTCTCTTGGAGGAGAGACGAAACATTTTATTACAGAAGAACCCGTCTAGATGACCTACTTATTTTTGTTTTTTGAATTTGTATCATTGAGAGAAATAAGTATCTAATGTCCAAACAAAACTTGATTAAATTCTTGGTTGAAAAAACTTTAAGTGATGTCTTGTTGCTGGTTTTCAGGTTTGTAAACATCTCATAAGAGGTTTGGGCTCTCTCCTCTTTACAGCAATTCTCTAAATCCTTCACGTTTTTGGCTGCTGTTTGAAACCTTAAAGTTTCAGCTTCTCCACATACTTTTTATAGAAATTGATGGTGTTCTTTGGATCATAGTTTATGTAGTCAATCCTTTAAATACAGCAGATCCAAGTGGTATAAAAAAAGCTGGATTCTGGTTTTATCTGACCACAGAGTTTTCCCCCAAATTATTTTTTTCTTTGAACTATTTAGATGTTGTCTAGAAAACTCAAAAGATTTGTGTAAGCTTGTTGTTGATGGTCTGTAGTCTAATCTAGTCTTGTTCAGATCAACATACTGGTCCTTGAAGTTCTCTGACAGATCTTTGGTCTGGTGGAGAGGTAGGGATGGATGGATGGATTCTGTGAAGAGATGGGCATTATACTCATAACCAGCTAAGACCAGGACAGACTCAATTGTTGGGTTAGGGTCTAACAAACTTCCAGGATCAGCAGATGATCAGATCATTATTTCCTTCAGTCTCTCTGCATCATGTTACCTCAGAGTGCATGACAGGACTGCATGTCAGCCCATTCAGACACAGGTATGTTTGGACTTTCCTTCTGGAGAAAGACAGCATATGATGATATGGAAAATCAAGTAAAAAATTTAAGTACATTGTTTTCTGAACTTCCTGTTTTTCTACAGAATTATCATTTGGACCAGAACTTAAAAATATGTACCAATTTATAATTAATTAAATCAAAATTCTGTAAAATATTTAGAAAACTGTTCAGAAAAAATTACTGTTCTTAATTTGGCACAATGGATTCAAACCAGGAATACTATACTGTATGTTCTTTATAGTTTAAAACCAAACGAGTCTCAGTTTTTAGAGCTGTTTGAAGGAAAGTCTGAAAACATATGCGGATGAAGATGATCAAAGTTCAGTCTGTCAGGAACCAGAATTGACTTATTGATTCTGATCAGTCACATCACTGTACCTCTCTCCTCTCAGGAAGCATTTTTAAATCCAACAGAACCCGAGTGGCAAACCGTCTGACTCCTGCCCTCCCCAAACTCCTGCCCACCACCACCACCATCGCCACCACAACTTCCCCTCGCACCAACACCACTACCTCCTCCCCCATCACTAAATTACCATCCAATGGCGGCTCACTTCCTGGGCAGACCACTAAGGCCTCTCCCATTCGTGCACCTGAGAAACGTCCCAATCCTGCGGGTAATTTCCACCTACAGCTTTCAATTTCTATTAAGCTCCTGGTTTTACATTGAGTCCACTTTTCTCAACAGGATTTCTGAATGTCACTGTCTCTGGCTTTAACTTTTCAGGACATGGACCATATCTTAAACTAAGAAGTGTCTGTTTTGGGTATATTTAAACAGTTTTTCCTCCCACACAGCTGTCCTCAGACCACAAGATGGCTCCTTGCTGCTCAAATCAGCACTGGCCAATGAAAGAGCCAGAGCTAACACCTGGGGTAATGATGGTCTGCTTCCCATCTTGCAGTCATCTGCCTGCTCTTTCTGTCCAATGTTTTTGTCCACAGGTCTGGCTGTTCCACTCTTTTAATACCCATCTCATCCAACATCTGCATGCTGCTCACAGTCTTGAGAATTCCCAAGATTGTAAAAGATATATCATTAGCCATCATTTATTAATTTATAAACATAAATAAATTCGTTTTTATTTTTTTAAATAAAGAAAACCAACAACACAAAGGTCAGTGAAATAACGTGAAACTGGCAAAAGTAATAAAAATAACAAATTTACTGAAAATCAACCTGTTACTTTTGAATTTTGGTTCGACGGAATTATAAATTAAGAAAGAAAGAAAGAAAAACTTACTAATTTAACATTTTGTTTCACAACCTTTTGAAACAATCCCTGCAATGAAGGGGTTTCAAAACTCTCTGAGATGTCAGAATTCAGGTTTTAGCTCAACATAACTTAGTCAGGGCTCAAAAAGACACTTCAGTATAGTCAAATATTTTGTTCTGAGCCATCTTTAAATGTTTTTGTATGGCTTCGTTCATTATTCTGTTTGAGGCCCCTTGACCTGTGTCTGACACCAAGCTTTCTGACAATGGGCAGCACATTTTGCTCTACAATGCCTGGAAAGTCTTCAGATTTCACTGCTGTCCATCTGATACCAAATTCCTGTTTCATTTTTGGGTCTGTAAGCATTAAGCTCATGGGACTTGTTGCCAAGAAACTTAATTTTTGGATTATACAGTCTGTCAAAAGGACAATCTCCCAAACACTTTGTAGCTTGTTGTCCTGATGCATCTCAGTAATTCAGGTAGATAAAAATATAAGTAGGT
Source organism: Cynodonichthys magdalenae (assembly GCA_031762555.1). NCBI lineage: Eukaryota > Metazoa > Chordata > Actinopteri > Cyprinodontiformes > Rivulidae > Cynodonichthys > Cynodonichthys magdalenae. Next base: position 8,817,620 of record JARVJO010000186.1, on the reverse strand, counting down.
TATCTGACTGTGTTCTTCATGAATGAAACATTTGATCTCTCCTCCAAAAGACTTCTTCAGTCTGAGGAGTTTCAGGTGCCTTATAAGCACTGCCTCCACATGGTGGACAAACAAGTTTAACAATAAATATCAACACTGTCTATTCACATGCAAAACAGGACCATCAGCCTAACTATAGATCATTAGTGTGCCCTGTTCTTTAACTATATTTCACAGGGTGCTGAGTCATACTTGCAATAACATCATTGTAAGAGGGGGACAACTGGACACAATTCTCTTGAGGAGACATTCAAAGAAAATGTTAAAAGCTCAAAGCTTACAGTCCTGTCTAGACCTTCAACTTCTAAATAATCTGTGCAGCTGTAGTCACAGGAACATCAGTCTTAAATCCTTTACCTTTAACATGCTGCTCAGTTTTTTTTCTTTCTAAACTCCTGGGACACTGTCCTTAGCTTTTTATAGTCCATGTTCAATGTGGTACAGAAGATGATACCAAACAGCACAGGGATTGCTTTTCACTTTTTAAATAGACTGACTGATTAACACTTGTTATGCTGTATGGTTAAATTAGTTTAATTTATTTCTATAGAAACAATCCTTTTTGTGTCAAAGCTAGTTTTATTTTTTTTCTTTTATATTTCTGTTGAACCAGTTTCATGTTATTTCGGAGAACTTCCTGTTCTTTTTTATGAAAGAGTATTATCATCATGTCTGTTTGACACCAATTTAACAACATCCAAGGGTTCATTACTAATGCCTCAGGGCTTCTTTTCCATTCCAGATAAAGAACACATAACAAAAACTCTCTGCAACTGTTTCTGATTTTTTCCTTAGGTCCAGGTAGCAAGAAAAACGTGAACCCGTTGTTGCCTTTGAAACCCTACAGCCCAGCAGCATCCTCAGTGTCTGGATCCATGAGGCCTGGGTTGAGAACTCCCCTCTATCCTTTCTCTAACGGCTTCAGACAAACCCACACTTCCTCTAGATCCAGTAACTCGTCCCCGTCCTCCGGGATACTCGGGGGTAATTCTCCTCCCATCTCTTTCTTTTTCCTTCAGGCTAACACTTTAGCTCTTTTTGACATCAATGATCCTATTGATTACATGCCAGATCAAACACCTAGCAGTCTATAAAATGCCTGACAGTTACCAGGAAACTTATATTGTGAGAAAAAAAGTCTCCAGAACAATAAATATAGTTTTTGCATAAGCTCCTCTGTTTATGATTGGACATGAGGTTTCACCTAAAGGCCTCTGCATACTCCATCCAAACTGTTAAAATTGGCTGTTATTGTTGCAGCTGCGTAACAAAAATTGCATCATTCTGCAGCTTCGAATCTGCCACCCTTTCTTGTCACAACCCACTGGGAGAATTTGTACCCCCCTGTGTTTCAGGAGTTATGAAAGGGGTGCGCAAAAATGAACGCCAAACAACCACGTGACCGTGCAAGTTTGACAAATGGAGTATGTGGAAACCTTAAGATGTGTTACATTAATTATTATTAACAAAACCTGAAGGTTTCCTCACTTTAGTACACATCTGGAAAACAGTTTGATTCTTTAGTTTTGTTGACTTTCATGATGTCATACTTTCTGTTGGCTGCTAAATGAACCTCACCGTTGAACAACCAAACAAGTCCACTTTGTGTTGGAGTTTGAAAAGTTGATGAGCAATTTGTTGGTAATTTAAACTTCCCAGGTGGAATCTCAAGTGGTTTACCTTTTAAATGTTGTACCAGTTTGAATGGGAAGTTCTAGTAAAATAAAAACATTTGTTTTCTAATGTTTGCAAGTGAAAAACATAGATGTTCCTATAACACTTTTTGTTCTGCAGCCACAGCTCCATACATTCAGCACAGCCTTAAGATTGTTCATGTAGTTATTATTGTCAGGCTAAAGACAGACAAGTACACTGCACTGCAGACTAGGTTTTTGCTCCTGATCTTGCAGGCCTCTGTTCTTGACTTTCTTTGAAACAACAAAATGTCTGATTTTTTGGAAGTCAAGAGTGGTCATACTCGCATGTTTTTTTTTCCTCGATGGAAAAAGATATTTACATGAAATAATGATAATTGTTGCCTTGAGATCAGGTAATTTCTTCAATTATCATGAGAAGAGTTAGAAGAATTAATTGTTTTCTTGAGAAAACAAGTTGATTATCATTTCTTAAATGCGTGTGATAAGTTTCTCAGTGTTCTTAAAACCTTGCCAAGAACAGACTCAAGCTGAAAATGTAAGATCATGGAGAACCTGGCATTGATCGACACATCAGACTTTACCATTCATGGAATTATACATACATGACTTACACTTATAAGTCCTCTCCCACTGTTGTTGTGGCATGCATTTGAAGAATGGAATCAGGTTTAACACACACCAATCATCTTGTTACCTCAAGAAAACCATTTGGAAAAAGTATATGAGGAAAACGTCCGCTATCGGATTCTGTAGATTTTGTCTAACATGGCATAACATTTTTTATTTTTTTTTTACTTCTTTGGGGAAAAGTTTCCTAGTTTTACTTGGAATCACTAAACATTGTGTGAACTAGCACAACGTTTGCTGTCCAACATGAGGAATAATCTTAGAAGACACAGTTCTGTGTAACACATTCTCACTTCTGAGCTTATCATGAGAGAAATATGGACATGTCCTATAAAAGATGGACATCATGAGAACAGTTTTTATTTTTAAAGCTTCCGGTTGACTGTTTCAAAAGTCAGATCTTTTATCACATAAACATGTTACTCCAAAACGCTATTTCATTAGGAAAAATCCCATTTCCTTTGTCATGAAATGAACAATTCATTAGAGACCAAAGCAGCATCAGGTTGAAACATAGCTATTTAGGCTAAAAAGAGATCTGATTTTTATTTTTTGGAGACATCAGAGCAGATAAAAAACTGCTGCTTTTATCCACTTGGTTCACTTTCATGTTGCTTTCCACATGACACAATCTCTGTGTAGGTCTAAAACTAATCAGATAAAATCTTTGAAGACTTCCAGCGTCTGTTTAGTTTTTTGTATCCAGTCTGAAAACACATCAGCTAAAATTTCTGAAAGTATTTTTTGATGGCATCTGTTAAATTAAATGTCTATAAATCCGACAATCATCTACTGACAGAACTAAATGAGACCAGATGCATTCTGCAGAAATTCAAATAACTTTCTGCTCTTTAACTTATCTTCCATCTTTTGTGTTCCAGAAGTATTCCTGGAAATATAGATCTTTAAAACAAATCATTCAAGTAATGCTGGGTCATGTGAAAGAAAATTTAGATTATTTCCAGATCAGATTCGTTACAGATCGTAGGCTGTCTATCTGTGCTTGATACTACTATACTTTAGAATCCTGGAGTTTGGAAAAGATTGGATCCTACAAATAGTCTTGGTTGGTTGTTCTCGGGTTGGGTTCAGTTCTCAGAAACGGAGTCTGTCCCTTCCTAACACTCAGTTCTCTCCCTGCAGTAAATGGACAGCCACACCGGGGCCTGTCCCCACCCAAACCAGCCTTATGGTCCAGAACTCACCTGGGTAAAAAGACCTTGTTTCTCCTTCTGTGTCTCATCATTAACCCTCCATTCGCTTTGCAGCATTTGTTTTATCTCCACTGTGGCTCATGTTGGTGGTTTTTGTCCACATCTGTTGTGTTTAATAATTCTTTTCTGTCCATCATTCTTCCTGTCATCCATCTGTCTATTCATCCATGCCGCCTGTGTTTCTTCCACATGTTTCAGCATCAAGTCGAGCTTCTGCCGAGTTAAGCAAAGCTACTGGCAGAAGGTTAATCAAATAATCACGATGTTGATTATTTGACTTGGTTTCATAAATGCTCCATGTGCTGATGGTGGGTGTTGTACCTTCTGCTTTCAGTTTGCTTTCACTCGGATCTGCTAGGGTTGTGATTTCTGTTTCAGAGGTTATTAACTACATCATGAAAATCAAAGTAACTTTATCTGATTTAAATTAATCCTAGTTTTTGGGATGAGACATCTTAAAAATTTTGATTTAGTCATTTTGAGTCAAAAGAGAACATTCCAGAAGTAAAGTTTAAATCAAAGATTGGAATATTCATTACCATTATGGTACCATTAGTTCACAATATATTACCATTTGCTCCATTATATTACCAATTGCTACCAATATGACACTATTATTTCCAATATACTACCATTAGTTACATTATACTACTGTTAGTTCCCATGTTACTACCATTAGTTTCATTATACTACCAATAGTTCCATTATACTAACAATAGTTCCATTATACTAACAATAGTTCCATTATGCTACCAATAGTTCCAGTATACAACTGTTAGTTTCCATGTTACTACCATTAGATAGTGAACAAAGCATATGACATATTTATGAATATTTTGAGAACACTGTATGAAAGGAATTGTGTGCAAAAAATATATACAAAAAGAAATATTGTTGACAAGCCATGGATGACTAAAGGGTTGAGAAATGCATGTAAAAAAAAGAATTACTTGTATTCATGCTTCTTGAGGTTAAGAACAAAAGAATCAGAAGAGAAATACAAGAAGTATAAAAACAAGTTGGTATGGATTATAAGAAAACATAAGAAGGAATATTATAGTGATTTGTTAGACAAAAGTAAAAATGATATGAAAGCGACATGGCGAGTAATGAACAGTGTCTTAAAGAGCCACAAAACAAGATCAGACATCTCACAATATTTTGTAAAAGATGGAATGGAAATC
>JARVJO010000186.1:8751460-8775319 GCA_031762555.1 Cynodonichthys magdalenae | reverse complement strand
TGAGTGATTCCATATTTATTTCCCTGTGCTTGGTCAATAAAAGTATCATTCACTGACTTCCACAATGTTTTCTCTTCTTTTCTTTGAGTGTTCCTGAAAGCCAACAACTTGCACTTTGGAATGACCTTAATATTGTATCATGTTTTTGATCTGAGTTGGTTTTACAGCATGAAATGTCTGAATGAGTGCTCATCCAAGACTGGTGATTCCATACTTTTTGCCGGGGGTTGTGTCAGTTCATTTCTCCTCTAATGAAAAGGCACAAAAAATCCTCAATGCTTATTCTCATTTTGGAGTTCCTGATTTTATTTTGATTTATAATTTTTTTGTTTTAATTACCTACTTATTTTTATAGACTATATTTGTTCAACACCCCAGGCTCCCTTGGGGTGTTTTATACTTTTGTAACTAAGTTCTTCAATTTACAATAAAATTTTGGGGGTAAAATAAAAAAAATAAAAAACTCACCGACACATTTGTCTTGTAATCATCTCCACTGATGTCGTCCAGCCAAGGATGTTCCTCTTCCTACTATCGTCTTGTCTGGACATTTTGTAAACAGATTGGCATTTGAGGACGCGGTGGAATATCGAGTGTGGTGGACTTTTTTTAAAAGGCACAGGTGTGTGTCTCGTGAGAGCAGACACACATGTGTGAAGCCGCAGGACAGACAAAGAGGAGCGGAGCCGCAGGAGGAGAGGAGGAGCTTTTTAAATGTTGGTGTGAATGAGAGGGACATCATGTCCCGTACTGAACCAATACAGGAGAAAACTTTTAGTGGCCAAAAAAAAGGATGATTCAGGGTTTTACAGGACGAGTGGCAACCCTAGTCCCAGTTCAGGAACCTTCTGGGGTCAGTTTGACATTTAAATTGAGAAAGAAAAGAGAAGAACCTGCAGCAACTTTACAACTGATGGATTACCTTCATTTATTTTTGTGCATTTACTACAAACAATGCAGCAATTTTACTGCAGGTTAGACAATATTTTGGTACTTAGAAATTTCACTTGCACATATGTCTGTACATTTGGCTTCGTCACATCTCTGTTGTTTTGTAAATTGCTCGATCAAGCTGAGGTAGATGAGAAAAAGCTACACAGTGGAGGCTACAGTGCCTCTCCTTTCTGTCTTGTTAAAACCCGCGACAGACGGTCGGTGTCAGGCTGTCAGCTGCTGTTCTGAGCGAGGGCTGGGAGGCCAATCTGCTGTAATGACTGTTTGATGATGAGTCTATTTAATTATCATTAGCCCAATCCCACATCTCTATTCCCTTTATGGATCCCAGGGAGGTAATAAGACAGGTTCTCCAGGAAGTGGAAAACGGACTTTGCAAAGTGGGTCAGATAAGGGACATTAAAGAAAAGACAAAAGACAATAAGGAGAACAGAGGACAGTGGAAGAGAAAAAAAAGATGAGGAGAAAGTAAAGGTAGAAGTTAAAGGAAGTGAAGAGATGATCAAATTAAAAAAAGAAAGAAAAAACATGGGGAGAAGAAAAAGAATGAAAAGATGCGATATGAGATATTAGGAAAATAGATATAAAGCAAGAACCCCAGGGGAAACATGGGAGTTTAAGAAAAGTGGAAAAAGATGAAAGAATGTTTTGATTTAAATAAAAAGAAAGATGAAACAAAAGTTGTGTACATGGGGTTAAAAAGAAGTTTTCAAAGAAAAGTACAAGAGGCCAAACTAAAGGTAAGTCATTAAGGAAGAAGATAATACAAAAAAAAACGTGAATAAAATAAAGAGAAAACAAGTGGAGGACTGGTGAATCAACAATGACTAAACTATTTTTAAAAAAAGGACAGGACAACAGAAGAAACTAAGAAGAGTCAAATGCAATTATATATATAAATATATATATAAGTTTTATATATATATATAATACAAGGAAAACAAGTGTACGACATAAATGAGATGGTGTCAGCAGAGGGATCGACGGGAGAAATGAGTCTGATTGTAACAATTAGTCTGATTAAACGAGTGGCACTCGGCAACATTTCACCCACATCCCTTACCTAATTTACTGCACTCCGCTCAGCTTCTGAACGAGCCTGGGAGGGTAAACAAAGGAGGCTCCCAACAGTGAAAACACTCCGACACACACACACACACACTTTTTCTCTTTGTGCAAGATGCCCTCATAAATGAAGAACACCCTCCCAACTCCTGAATGTGTCACCAGTAAAGTCCCAAAATCCTCAGCTGCAGGCTGCATTGAGAGACAGAGTCTAATAACTTTCTGATGTCTGGTTAATAACCATCATATTCTCTGCGAGCAGCTCCCGGTGTCTGTCCACAATGCCTGAGCTGTTATGAGTTCAGATAAGGAACATACTAGACTTGGATTGGTTGTTGCTATGAGTAACTTACAGTATATTTGTATATAAAAAAAAACACCAGCATGTCAAACACATCCAGTCTTGTTGCTAAGAGTGTCGCTTTGACTTTGAAATATTCTTTTTGGAAATTGCTTCTTGTGACTAACTGGAAGTGTTTCAACAAAACAAGCCCCCCCGAGACACTGTGATGTAACAGCATGTGAACAGGTGCTGCTCAAAGACGAAAAGAAGCGGCACTTAGAGGGAGGCGGAGAGCTGGCAGCCTGCAGCAAACACTTCCTCCAACAAGCTGCTGCAGCCACACACCGTTACATTCGTATCTGAGGTAAACAGTTCGCCAGGCTTCTCTGGAATATAATGTGCTCTAAAAAAAAGATGTAACTGCATTTCTATAAGCCTTGTTAATAAGAACATACTTGGATGCATTGTTGCTGGTTATTTTAGTTAAAAATACACTACGACCCTTTATACACAAAGGTATCGGGGTGTAAAAGACTAATTTTGCAGCATTTCAAGACTTCTTTACCTTTTCCACTAATCCGTGCTTTGTTAGGTCATGCTTATTGAAAATTAAAAAAGCTTATTATCAACAGTCTGCATGTCTTTCACAGGAACATTTTTCAGATTTTGTACATTTGATTCACAAATCCCTCAAAAAGGGAGTTTTGCACCTCAAACTTGGTCATCAACCAGACAGCGGTTGTTGGTGCTACAGCTCGCCCACATTGAAAAACAGGTATTGTGCGTAGATTTTTGAGAAAACCCCTGCCATGTCTATGTAAATAAATTTCTGGTCAAAATACATCTGATTCACCCGCGTTGTTTGCAACAAGCGGTTAGCACAAAATATTAATATTATACAGGTCCTCATGTTCCTCTGTCAAACTGGTTATGATGATATTTCTGTTTCAACAATACGTCCTTTTCTGTCACCACCATGGAAGATCATGCTGAAAGTCGAGTCTGTTCTGTCATATTTTTTTTCTAAGTTTTTATTTTCTGAGAGTGTCTGCTCGGCATTTAATTTATAAGACGCTTCAGAAAACCAGTTTCTGTTTCTGACTGCTGTGTTCTCTGATCAGCCAATCAAACAAGGTGAAAATGCTGACTTTGTCTTGGGCCAGCATGAAGGCTCTGGCATTGCCAACTCAACATCTGACTGGTCAGTGTTGCAACAATCACCATCAGGTTTTTCTAAGATTTACTTACTTCCTGCTTTGTGCTTGAACTGGACTGGAAATCTATGAGGGATAACAGCGATGAAATGTTTCTTGTGATAAAAGATAACAGGATTATATGTCGCTGTAATGGATTGTGCAGAAGGCCCGTGTGTTGTGTGGTCAAATGCCATGTTCACTGGTTGGTTCCACAACACAGCTGGTGGAAGTGAATCAGGTTTTACTTATTTTGCTGAACAAAGTCTATAAAAATACTTGTTCATCATCATCATCATCATATAACAATTGTAAACTTACCATCCATCCATTATCTCTACCTGCTTCTTTCTGTCTGGGTCCCAAAGGGTCACTGGTGCATTAGTAGAAACCACCTGCCTTTGCGACGTTTCTGTTCATTGTTCTTTGTAAAGCTCCTACATTCAGATGAACTGCTCTCAGGTTCGCCCCTCCCCTCGTGTGTTTTGTACCCACACTCTGATATTGATTCTCAGTAATCCACTAACAACTATTTTCTGTAGTGGAGTGCTGAAGGCTTTACACTGTGCCAGCTTGAGCCTGGATGTGCTACACTGAACACGGGACAAATCCATCTTGCCTTATTGCAGGAACTGAGCCAGAGTAGCAGTTACCTATTAATTTATTTTGTTTGCAAGGAACTGAAATGTTGAACAGAGAGAAATAAGGTAAGTTGTAAATTACAGTTCATACTCTGAAACTTGCAGGCTTCAGGGTGTCTAAATGGTTTATGGGGTTCAGCTGGAAAGCAAGTGTGTGGCACCATGTTACAATGTGTATATTTGTCCCCTTAAGATAACTGGGCTTTACAGTTCCTTGTGTGTACAGATTTTACTGCAATGTGATATATTTTGTTCAGAACCTCGGGTATGAATTAGAATTGGTTAGATGCAGCCTGAATCTTTGCTTTTGCAACAGTGAAGTACTTTTTAAACACAATTCTAGGGCTGAACAATGTAGACCAAGAACTGTATTCTAATATGCTGAGGCTGAAGGATCATATGGAGTTTAAGACTTCTTTTCTCTGCATTGGTTATGTTTTACACCAAAAACACAAATGAGGATGATGTCAAATGCGTTTTGATAGAAAGCAATCAAATGAGAACACAATTGATTTTTCATATTTTAACAAATCTTTCACAAAAACAATAGCAGGTTTTGTTGATTAAAGGTGCTAATGCATCAGCATTTAAGCACCCTGATTCTTCTGCTTCTGTCATGTTACTGTCACAGTTTACTCCACAGCTTTGGAAAAAAAACATGCAAAATATAAATCAAAATGTGCAGCTTGGTTGAGGAAACTGGGCTATGCATTTTGATTGACATACATTGTGCAATGTAGACCACATTGGCAATAAGCCTCATAAATGTCCACATAGACAAAAATGGGATACTGAGAAAACCCAGCCATTTTTAGAGCTCTTTAACCCAGGCGTACTTCAGAGTTGGAACACCATTCAAATTTCAATTTGAGAATTTGTTTAGAAACACAAACAGCATAGCCGATTGAACTGAACTACACCCTGAACTTTGTGGTGGAAAATGAATCCCTAATAGACATCAATATCATTGTGAGATTGAAATATAAATAGATCTAAAATGGACGGGAGATTTTTCTCCTTCAAAACTAAATACTTTCAGAGTTTTCTGCCCTTTTCTAGGGTGGTGTCCTGCCCATCTGCCACACAAACAGGCATGCTGTTGCTGCTACTTCATTATTCTGTTTGTCAGGGAGGACAAACAGAGAAACAGAAGCTGGATATGTAGAAAGGACTTGGTCGACATTATCAAACTCAAGGATGAGGGGTCAATAAAACAGATGGTGTCACTCGGAAAAACCTGCACTGACACTCTGAAACAAAATGATCCCTTCCAGTTTTCTGTTTTTGTTATGTTCACCTCCTGTGAACCCTGCTCATACAACAGATACATGTCATTGTTTGCCTCAGATTAAACTGATGGAAAGATCAATGTCTTTTATCTCTTCTTTGGCTATGGTAAATAATGTTGTAATGGCTTTTTGTTTATCCAAGCATAAAGTCTTAACAATGTTGTATTTAGTTTTAAGTCTGGTCTTTATAGGCATTATAAACTAGACCCCTGTTATCCACTGTTGTGCTTTTTAGGACATTAGTACAATTCACTGTAGACAATTGTTTTCTCTGTATCACTATTTAAAGTAGAATCACAGTTAAAGATTAGAAATAAATGAAACTTTTTATTCAGGCTGCATGCTTTTTAAGTTTTTATTGTAAAACAGAAATAGCTCATGCCGGAATTTTATAGGTTATAAATACATGACTTCAAAAGATTTGAAACTGTGCCTTAACACAATAATAAAAAACATCAGAACATTCCCAAAACCCCACACACAACTTTGTATTTCTATCCTTATTAGGTCCGTTCATTGACTTCCATTCATTTCTAGTTATTTCTATAACCTGAAACCTAAATCGAAACCTAACCACCCCAGTACATACCTGACCCTAAACCTAACCTAAACTCAATTCATACCTTAGTCCTAAACCTCCAACCCAAAAATGGAGTTCCACCATATTAGGACCAGTCTTTTGTCCCCATATGGACAACTGGTCTTGACAAGGTAGGTGTGTGTATACCAGAAATTGTCCTAATAAGGTAACAAATTAAACAAACTCACATTACTCTGGAAATTGTTTTAAAAGGATATATATTTCCCTCTATGTCACACTTTGGTACATGAAACTTTCAAGCAACCTTGGTTACACAATGAACAAGAAAGATAGAAATGCAGCCATACCGGCTTGGATGTTGCGCAGATTATTAAGGTCAGCATCAGGTGTTGGGGAAGCAGGACAGTGATGAGAAATGGACTATTGTAACACAACATTATTGGACATGGGCAGAGAACTTAACACTGTTAACCCTAAAGAAAGTGGCTATATGGAAAAAAATAAGAAAACGATGGGAACTTTGATACCCATCATCCAGATTGACTCAAAAACTGCTTTGGACCCAGTGTTCCAACATTTGGGACAAGCTACATAAAAACGCTATACTGATAGAGGTAGTAATCTCAAGCAAATGTAAGATCAGGACAAGAAACTGGAGAAGTACCATAGGCTGAAAGAGGGGAAGCTGTGAAGAGTTGAGATTTTAGTGGTACTAGTGATCATTAGTGCACTTTTTGTGGTGACCCCCAAACAATAGGAGTTGCTCCCACAGATCCCAGAAACAACCTCACAGATCTCTATTCAGAAGTCTTAAGATACTGTGCGGAAACCTCAAACTTCCAGGCCTCTTGTAAATGACCTGAGCTTTAAGTGAAGTGGAGGAATAGGGCAAGCTGGGTGTTTTTTTAGCACAGCATACACATCCAGACATTCCAACAAAAATGCTGTAATTCCTATACCACACCACACCACAAGGCAGTCAGAATGTCCATATTAACACCATTAAAATACAGAGGAGATAAAAATGGCTGAACTTAGCTAAAGATTTGTTGTTTAATTTATATAATATTTTAAAGACAAAATAGGCAGCTGCATCATATTATCCACAAAGCTCTGTGATTCCACCTAAATGCTACTGGCTAGCTAGTTAAAAGCTAATAGTTAGCTCTATAGCGGTTTACCAATAACCCTTTGCTCTGTAGATCTTGGTACAACTAATGCTCAAACTAGGAATGGGCGATATGTTATCATGTGCGATATACCATCAAAGAAATTCACTGTGGTAATAATTTGTCATCTCACAATAAAAACAATAAAATTGTGAAAACCGTGTATACAGTTGCTTGTCTTTTTGACCAAATATCTAAAGGTGTAAAGCATATACAGATGTTTCTGCCAGCCTTATTTCTGCATTCTTGCACAAACAAGCATTTCAGTTTTAATGTGTTTGTTGAAATTTATTTCAATGATTATTTTTTTTAATCAGGTTGTATTTACAGCTGTAATTTGATGGGTGTCCGTTTTGCAACACAGGTGTACTATTTGAACTTAATTAATGTAGTTTAGTGACTTATGGTAAATGAACTGTACTTATATAGCACCTTTCTATCCAACCAGGATATTCAAAGCATTTACACTACAATCTGTGCCCTCATTTACCCATTCACACAGCACTCTACTACTCCTACAAAGCTAACATGTACAATTAACTATGGAGGCTAATCATTGCCAATCACATTCATACACTGATGGGACACACATCAGAGGCATCAGGGGTGAAGTGTCTTGCCCAAGGACACAACAACTGAGACAGTTAGGGGATTGAACCGGCAACCTTCCGGTTCCAGGACGACTCCCCTAACCACTCTGCCACAGCCCCAATAGTATTATTTTAGGGCTCCCAAGACAAAATGTAGTGATAGATTTATAATACAAAAGCTTAGGCTGATATATATTTTTGATGTCACTTTTCATTACAGTGATAAAATGTAAAATGTAGCGAGAACCAGCATAAAACAAACTAAACACAACTTTACAGAGTTCTTTCTACTCCTCTTCCTTATTTGTCTGGCTGTCTAAAGCCTGAAGCTGTGTATTTAAAGCTTTTTTTTCAGGTTGCTCAGACCTACAGGAAAAAAGTAAAGTGTATTTTAAAAGTCTGTCAGATTAGATCGTGAACACACGTGAGTTTGTGAAGAAGTATTTTATTGAAAAAGCTTCTTGCCTCACCTCTGTTCCTACAGCTAGCCTACTATTCTCGGGTTTAAATATTAAAATTTTATTTGTTGGATCTTTCAAATGTAGCTTTAGTTATTTAAGGGCTTTGAGTGAAACTGTGTTTAGGCCAAAACATACTTTTGCAGCTTCAGTCCATAATTTAGCCATATATTTTCTAAAAGAATCATACTACCAATGATTTTTTTGTACTTCTCTCCATTCACCTGGTACCCACCTTGGCACCTGCTCCATGGGTGATTTAAACTACTGACCAGTTATAATTCATATTTTTATTGTCATTGGCGAAAGCCTTCTGAATAACTCAGAATTTTAACACAAAACAAACTTTAAAAGTTTTAAATAAATTATGCATTAAGCTCCCAAAACAACATAATAATTTAATGTTTTGGCCTCAAAACACAAGCAGGGTAGGCCATGCATTTTAAACATTTCATAAAATAAGTACTGTATTTGCTTCAGTAAACCATCACAATCAAAAGTTTTTCTGTCACACTTTTTTATGCACCATAACTGAACAATTTCATGGGCATCAATATCATTCATTGTACTGGAGTAAACTTGAAAATGTCTGGTGCTTAAAATATTTCATCCATAACTGCATGTAGGGTCATGAACTGAGGGGTGCTGATGCTTATAATGATATGTGCATGGATGTGAATTGGCAAAATATTTTGTACCCTGTTTGTGCAAAATAGCAACCGCTGTATACCAAATGGTACTTGCTTTGTATGAAATGGTAACCGCTAAGTCTGAGGTGGGGTTTATGACTTTGCACAAGTTCAATTAGTCTACCACCCTTTACTGAATACAACCCTTTGTGTTGATATTAAAGCTGCACAGGAGCACTGTTTGGAATTTTTTTTATATCAAGACAATTGCTTTTTAACTTTTTTAAGACTCCATATCCATTCATCCGTCCATCCATCCATCCATCCATCCATACCCACTTCTGCCTCTTTATGTTGCCGAGACTCCATTTCTCCAGCGTTAATAAAGGTCTATGTACCTTATAACTTGTAATATATATAATTTTTAAAATCCATTTTTGGATTATACTAAAACTGATTATGCCAGCTAATATTTTCTAAAAATTGTTAGTATAAAAATTAGTTTGTCTCTAATAACTAGTGCTGGACAAAGGTTAAAATTTTATAATCGTGGTTAATCTCAAGATATTTTTGCGATTAATCGTGATTAATCTATTTTTTTTATAGAAACGATCACTCTATGGCTGAATGTGTATGTCTATATGTTGCAATACATGTGTGACACACTATGTACATTTTTTTCTTTTGTTTTGCATTTTAACTTTTTTTTGTTTATTGTATTTTTTTTCCTGAAAACAGGAGCCTCATCTGTCTTTAATTTCTCATAATACTCATTTATAATGACAAAAAAGTCCTTGAATTCTTGATTTAATTTAATTTTTCTACACAAAATTTACCTAACTCAAGTATGTTTAGAGCATTTTAGGTACTGTTTTATTTTTTAAAAGGGGGCAATGCATTTTCAAAAACTTTAAACAAATAAGGCAAACTAAGCCAGTCTTACTATTTTACTTTTTCTCCCACACGCTGGCCAGCAGGACCTCCCTCTGTTTGTTTACCCTTGTTTTAACCTGAAGTGATATTCCGGCTCTAACTGCTCCGGTGGTGAGACAGTTTAGCGTTGCAGCGCTTACAGATAACTTTACTTCCTCCCAGCCCACCATTGAGAACAGTTTTAAAATAAAAAATGCCCTGAAGAGTCCAGCGGCTTCAGGCACGTTTTCACTAAGCTGAAGCTCGGGTTCATGTGAGCGGCAACAACACAGGCTTTCATTGGATGAGACACGCGATGTAGGCTATCTAAAGCCATCACTGATTGAGAGCCCGCCTCCCCGCGATGACTACTGGGTTTGTGTGTGTCTTTGTGTGTGCACGTCTTCATACACAGCCCAAAGAACAGAGATTAGATGTAGAAATATAAAGAAACTGCGTTAACGCACATTAAAAAAATTCTCTCTGTTAATTGTCGGCTGCGTTAACGCGATAATAACTCGTTAACATGCCCAGCACTACTAATAACAATTATGTTTAATTCAATGAATGAATGAATGAATGAATGACAATGAAATTCCGCAATGCATTGTAGACAAAGTTACAAAAGATTATACATCTAGAGCCAAATTATGTTTTATTTTTGTGATATCTGACTATGGACCGAAAATATTTTTGACCTACTTTACAGAAAATAATGGACCATCTCCTGGCAAAATGTCTAAGTCCTCCAAGATATCTTTTTCAAAAAAAATGTTGGAAAACTTGTTTAGTTTTCCCTTATGTGCCTTAATATACAACCCAAGAACTGAGATGAATGACTGCTAATTTAATACTGTTAAAATATTGGGGGGTGTTGCTCCATGTGTGAAAGCTCGTATTTGTCACATTTCCAACTCATCTAGCCCTGATTTTTTTCATCATTCAGTCTGAGGCCTTTCTAGCAGCAGAGATAACTGAACTGTTGCCAACAAGAGTGCAGCCCAATGACAGCCATATGAGTCATCCTCAACCATATTTTAATGAGGAGTTCTATTTTAAGATGCATCACAGGGATTTCAATGTGAAATGTCTTATTATTATGTCTTAACGTTCACAGCACATGTTCACATAGATGCCAACTTATTGAACTTATTAGTTGGAGATGCTTTTTATAAAGCATATAAAGTAAAGGGTTTTTTAAACAGTTGGTCAGTTTTAACCTGGCTTACAGATGTGACAGGAGCCCAACGTTTTGACTTGTGTTGTTTGGTAAAAGTACAAAAGGTGTAAAACATTCTATGATGCTATGGAAACTGTTTTTTTTCTAATTTGCTTCACTGATGCTAGTGTGAAAAAAAGATAATGTTATTTCTTTGTAGCTCTGTTCGATGAATAGACCTGGTGGTGGTTAAACCACTTCCATAACCTGTTCAGAGATGTACTTCTTTAGAAAACAACAGTCTTTTTTTGTCCACCTACATGGGCAACCTTTGTAATTCCCTGTGTGTGTGGACCTGTTTTTTGTTACTTTTAGGACCTTTTCTGGTCTAGACACCTACCTTGTCATGACCAGTAGGCCTTTTGGTGGCCAAAGCTCGGTCCTAAAAAAGTGGAACCCCATTTTTGGGTTGGAGGTTAGGTTTAGGACTAAGGTATGAATTGATTTAAGATTAGAGTTAGGTGTGTACTGGGGGTGGTTAGGTTTAGTGTAGGGGTCAAAGAATTTGAGAACTCCAGTGATAAAGCATTAAGGTATCAGGCAGTCTTATTACTGAAAAATTATTGAGAAAGAAATAAAAATGCATATGTATACAACTTTATGTATATAGTTTAGATCAGGGATATTCAATTAAAATTCACTGAGGTCCAGTTGCTAAACTTTCCTCCTAGTAAAAGGTCTGAACAAAAGTCTGACTTTTGTCCTTTATGGTTTTGCTCACCCCCATATGTTCATATTTTCACTGTTAATGGCACTTTATAGTAAACAACTTGTTACTTTACAATATTTAAAAGTAGTCCCAGGCAAATAATTTAAAAACCTTTATTTCAGAAAACAAAATCCTCAGAAAAAAGTACATTTTAGAAGTGCAAACAGATTCTAATAACCCTTTTTCCTTTTATATTGAAGCCTAGTCAAACCTAGAGAGATGAAGGCTTTCAGTTAAAGTCCAAGTTAACATCTTTAGAAAACATAAAACAATAAATAAAAAGTGTGTCTTTTAGATTTAAAAAAATGGGTGCAAACAGAACAAGCAACTAATAGTTTTTTTATGTTTCCCTAAAATCCACAAAACCTTGAGTGAGCATTCGTTTGCACGTTGCTGGGCAGTAGAAGTATTTGTGATGAGTCGGGTAGATCTGTCATGTTGGGCTCGAAGTTCAGTTAATTTGCGTGCTCTCTGCTTGGACTTCAGCGGATAACTTTGCTCAAAAGAGCTGTGCTTCATTTCATAGTGGCGCTTCACATTGGCACTTTTAATTAATGCGACCGTTTCAGAGCATTTGAGACAAACAGATTTTGAACTGCCTGCTGGAAGAATGAACATAAATTTCTCTGTCCATTCATCTTTAAAACAGCAGTTTTCTTTATCAACTTTTCTTAACTTGGAGCAAACCATGCTGCCGCCTCCTATCTTCTGCTCTGCTCAGGTTAGCTCACTACACTGGCCGCACAGAGTAAACAAGAGATTTGATTGGCTCAACCCTGTTACCATAATAAATGTAGTAGAGGTAACCTCCAAACCTCCTAACTGTGTTTCTGCTTGGCTTTCGCTGGAAAAAAATGCTCCATGAATACTATATATTTTACGAATTTATCAGAAAGGACAGAAGCAACACTTGGTCTGGATTCGGACCTACTGTAGGTCCGCCATTTGGTGATACCTGGTTAACAAAGAACTTGGAGGAGTCCTCTGACTTTTGTCTCAGAGGCTCAGGGCAAAAAGTTGATTTAACCCTTCGTACGAGTATTGATAAAACATAGCTGTAGAGCGTCCCTTAAACTCCTAAATTGATCCACCCCAGTATCTCAATTTCCTTTTTAGAATAACCTTCTAAATTATCCCTCTTGCCTCAAAAACTCCCATCTTTAGCTGTGTGTTTGTCATTTGTTTGTTTTAATGCTCAACCATTCTGCCCTTTTAGTTCGTTCAGGATCAGTTGTCATAATTTTCCAGTTTTGATTTAGGTCAAGTTTGTCATTAATTTATGTGGTTCTGTTTGAAACAATATTTCATCATTCCATTTCTGCTACAGCTTGTATTATAGTAATCCGTAAATAAATGGTATGTGGAGAGCATACGGAATTTAATCAACATCTGTTTGTGTCTTGATAATATTCTGGTGCTTTGTCTGAGACAAGAACTCACAATTATTTGGGACTGAATTTTTGAGACTGATAATAACTAATTATTGATCATCACAGGTTTGCTTCTTTTTCCTGAGCCACAAAGTGCAACTAAATAAGGAAAGTGGTGCTCCGAGGTTTATTAAAGTATTACTTTAATTTATCATATTTCATATGTGGTCAAAAGTCCCTACACGATCCAAAGTAAAAAATAAATAAAATTGGGTATAGTTTTGTACAGAAGTAACTCAGAGGCAACCCCAACATAGACGCAAGACTTTTGTTTACTTTCAACTTTAGTCTGCAAGTTAACAGGTGATATGTCCTTCATGTGCTGCCTCTTTTTATGTCTTTATTTATATAATACATATGGTTTTACTAGTATTGTGTTTGGACCTTCATTTTTTTTGTAAACTGTGATGTAACATAAGTAGGAAAAAGTACAGAAGAACAAAAATGGAGGCAAAAATATTAAAGTTCTTTTCAAAATAAAAGCAACGCATGAAGTCATTTTCTTGGGATAAGAAACAGAGTTTGGCTTGTTAGTTATGATTTCATTTGTCCTCAACAAAGTAAAGCAGGAGCAAAAGTTCCATTGTGCTTCTGAGGAATCTTTCTCCCTCTATAAAAACGCACTTCTTGTCAAATTTGACTAAACTCTGTCAGGCAGCCAATTAAATACTTCATATCTGTTCAAATCAATTATCTCCACCACACAAGTGCCCTGCACCACTGTGGCAAAATGATTGAGCTAATGGGTTTTTGTTCCCACACAAGCGATATCAAACCTCTCTGCAGCAATTAAGATCATTATCCACCCTTGTGTTTTTGTTTAAGTCCATTTCAGGTCCATTCCTCCCACTTGCAGTTTCAACACTAATTATGTTTGAAGCAAGGAACCTGTTTGGCACCTTTAGCTCAGCAAAAACTACACCAGCTGACCAAATGTACTTCACTTCCATATGGTGGGGATGTTATCCCAAGAGCTCTCAGGAACACATATAATTGACCTTGTGTTGGAAAAGAGCAACTAGAGCCTTAAGCTATAGGTTATTGTTGAGGATTTTTAAAACCACATGCTGACTGGCAGCCCCTGGGAAAAACTTCTGTGTAGCCAGACGTTGCAGTTTTATTGTTTAGCTAACATTGCATTTACAAAAGAGTGAGGGAAAAAAAGTGAATGCCTGCTTTAAGCACCGGTCCTTTGCCACTTAACTGACAATCTTCTATAAAAGTGTTGTTCTATTAACACAGAATGGTTTATTTAAGTGTGTTTATGATTACTTTCTATAGAAATAAAAGTAAAACAAAACTCTCCCAAACGAAACACTAAAATACTTTATATATTACGTCATGTGATTAACTCTGAGTCAGCCTCCTTTGGTTGGTTTCTTGTGCTTCTGTATGTGAGTTTGGGGTTTTTATGTGTGTCCAGTAGTATAAATATGTATTGCAGTCAGAGTGATGCTCCCTGTCACTGGTGATAAGTTGAAATTGAATTTTGCCAGGCGGAGCTGATAGGGCAGGGCATGCAGACCACTGTGTGTGTTGGATGAGTGGGTCTTGGTAGGATAGCGCTTTTAATTGTGTCTGTCAGGGGAGGTCCACCAATTATACGTTAAACAGATATTTAATCCTCAACAGTCTCCATTTTCCCTCTTAATTGGCTCTCTATTTTTTTTATTTATCTAACTTGCATGCATTTCATTGGTTAACTTAACCACCTTCTAGCACATACATTTCTTAAATTTAAAATTTAGCTTCTTGTAAAATTTTCCAGTCTCACAACTACAAAAACCTTTACCTTACAAATTTAAATACTATACTAAGCTATGCTACACTACACATACTGTAATGTAATAAACTGAGTTATTCTGTACTGTAAACTATACTGTACTGAACTAGTGTATTGTATAGTTATATTACAGTGCAGCATAGTTTAGTACATTAATGTGTATAGTAAACTACTGTATATGGCACTGTACTTTATTATGCCAAACATACTGTAATTTACTAAACCTTTTTGCACTGTACTATAGACTACTATACTATGGTGTAGCGTACTACATCATATTACCTATACTATACTGTAGGTACTGAAGGTGAACTTGTACTTAACCTTTAAAAAATGATAGTGTGTTGTATTTTGCAGATTTAAATTTTTTGTTGAATTAAGAAAGAAATGCAGATTTTTTTTTATCTAATTTCAGCCAGTCTTTTGCTGTTGTTTACCCTTGTATTGAACATAGTTTATTGGTAAAGGCCCATCACTTATCATTTTACTCGAATGAAGGTGCAAATTCTCATCGCCAGTCTGGTTTGGTCAAATAAAATGAACATATATCTCACAAAGACAACAACTGGGAACTTTTCAAAAAGATGAATCAGAAATCAAACTTTCAGAATAAAATGTCTCCCAGTGATGTAATCACACTCACAGTATGATAAAACACAAAACAAACTCTGACATGCACAGTGAACGTACTATTGGTTTTCTTGTTTCGATGCACTCATTTGGCAAAAATAATTAAATTGACTTTTATTATATTTTCAAATAATGGCAAAATTAAAAAAAAGGAATTAACTCTCACAGTTCCTGTAGTCATAGTCATTGAGTGAAACTTTCTCTCATTCTCTTTGTGAACTTTGTGAAGTTGTTTTTAATAATTGGAATTAAACAAGAATAAATTAAATCCAGAAAGCTCCTGTTTTGTCCATAGCGATGCTTGAATGTTCATACAGGCTGAAACTTATTACACATTAACTCTTTGTGTGGTCGGCAGTGTGAAAGGCCTCCTCAGATCACCATAAAACAAGCTGAATAAAATGTGCAAATCAAGCCATGTGAACAGAAATCCATCAAAGAATAAATGTGAAGAAATGTCCTAAAATATCTGCTTGAAATTCATGATTTTCAGTTTCCATCAGCGAGTTCAGTTGTTTTGTCTGGAAACAAGGATTTATCATTGATTTGATGGTTGAAAGGCAGCAAGCAGTAAAGTAATTGGAAATATAAACAGATTTAATCTGTTGTTTAGGATTTGTAGAATTTAAAACATACCAGTATTATGTTCTTCTGGCTGGTAAAAGCAGATTTTGTAATTATTTTGCTTTTATAATAATCAAGATCCTATTCAGACATATGGAGATGGTTTACCTCACACACTGAGCGGGCCCTGCCAGGGTTTATGGTGTCTGTACTCCATGTGTGTCCGATAGATCCTGGAGGTCTTTTTTTACCAGCCCCTCTTTGGTAAAAGGCCCAAGATTTCTACTTGTAATTTGCCCAACATGTTCACTATTTTTGTGTTTTTTGCTCTCATCATCAGGATTTCATTTCATTGTGTCATAATGGACTTTGATGTGAGGTCAGTAAACACTGTGTCATGTTACTGAGTTAACAACGTAATTGAACCTTTTCATTTTCTAATGACTCAACCAATCTATGGCTGTGATGTCATCAAAACATAATCCAAAAATCAATGAAGAGGTTCACACAGGTGTTGTTTGCTTTAATGCTCAGCTTCATATTTCCCCAGCTCATCTAACTTGAGCAGTTAGACTCTCTTTGTCTTGTTTATCCAGTTTTCATAGTCTAAAGTTTTCGGGGAAGTTTCGACTTTGAAAATGCATTTGAAAGCCACAGGAGGTTAAACTGTAAAGCAGTAGTTCTCAATTCCGGTCCTTTTGACCCACTACCCTGCATGTTTTAGTTGTTTCCCTGCTTTGGCACACCTAATTTAAATGAACGAGGGATTGGCAGGGCTCTGCAGAACTTAAAGACATGCTGAAGAGCAGAGAAACAACTAAAACATGCAGGGTAGTGGATCACGAGGACCGGAATTGAGAACCACTGCTGTAAAGAGACATTTTCAGCATATGTGATGTCTTAGGGCATAACGCATTACTACTAATCTGTTAAATTAATTAGAAAATAAAGAGCTAAAACTGTCATATGTTTTAGTAATCAGGCACTTTATTGAATAATCCATTGAGTATTTGAAAAATTAGATATTCACGTTCTATAACAGTTCTTTCCAAACTTTCGTTCTGGATACCCCTGAATTGTCCTTAAAATAAAAGCTGAACCATCCCTTTTCACAATCAGCCTCTTGAGCTTGTGTGTATACACCACATAGGTCAATTTAGGTATTATTTATTTACTAGAAATCTTTTCTGGAACATTTATTTTTAAAGAAACCTCGCTTCTGCATAATAGAGTTCAAGGATAAGATGTCAGGATATTAGTGACTGTGTTTCTCTCTCTTTACCCATTTTTTCTTCTAAAGGGGATAAAATCTGACAGGTTTATTAGACTAAATATAAGAATTACTGAATCTCCGTGTTGAATCTGAGTGCAGCACCTTGTCCTTTAACCAGTCAAAGCTGTTTCTGTGTTCTGATGGAAATGTGTATTTTTTTTTCATTTCATTTAAATTGCATTTGAATGCTTTTGATCAAAACAGACACAAGTATTTCTGTTGGAAACAGATTTACAACAACTTGTCATTTCCTTTTTTAGAAATGTGCGTTGGTAAGTTGCACGTTTGGGCTTTCTTTTAGTGTAGCTGACCTCAGCCTTGATCCAGAGCCCACTGTAGGTAACATATATGTCCTTCTGGCCTGGTAACCTGTTGAGATCCATTTATTAAAGACCTTGAGAATAAAACTCACTTGCTCTGGTAAAGCCAGAGCAAGTGGGACATGTTCACAGTCTGCTCTGCAAATGCAGCTATGCAGAGTGTGTTGTTACTTTGTGGTTGTGTTGAAGTATCTGACCACTGATATCCTGGTGCAACAAAGAAAAGGGAAAAAAAAAAAAAGGAAGAGTTGAGGAATATTTAAGTTTCCCTATTAAACATTTTAGAAAGCAATAAAAAGATAAATGGATAGTAAGTACAGTTTTCATTTGAGTTACAAGTCAGCTAGTCACCAAACATAACATCACCAACAAACATGAAATACTTTCAACTAAACCACTTGGTAGATGACATAAGAGGGACTTTTGTCAATTTTCATCTTACATATTGTCAGGTTTGTGGCGAATCAAAGTCAGTGTTGAATGCAAACTTCTGTATGTGTTACGAATGTGAGGCAGGAAAAAACCCAGGGCGCAGGCAGGTTCAAATACCAAAAAAATAGGTCTTTAATATAAACAAAAATGCTGACAGGCAGCTCAAAAAACACTCACTGGACTACGCTTGGTACAAGCTTGACATGAACACATCCAACAGGCTGGTGAAACAACAAAATGACCCAACAAACACTGAAGACAGGACACAGAATATAAAGGCAAACTAATGAGTAGAAACAAAAACCACCTGGGGGAGAAACATGAGGATCAGGTGTGAGTGGGCAGGGCTGGAGGAAAGACAGGCAGGAGGAAGAAACAGAGAGAGACAAGACAGAAAACTAGAATAAATCATAAACACATACACAGATCATAACAGTATGATCTGGAAAATACAAATTTCTACAGCATCATAATCATTCATATCAACCAGCTTTCCCTGCTTCTTTCTTTCCAGGGGTAACTGATGCCCATATCCAGCAGTCACACAGCAAGAGGCTGGGTACCCTGGACAGGTTCACATAGACAAACAACCATTCACACTCACACCTATGGACATTTTTAGGACCCAGTAAACTTGATTCAAAGTCTAACAGTCGTTGCGCAATAAGTTGATTGTTCGACATTCATTTTTGCACACACTTTTCATAGTCCCTCACCCCGTTGAGCTCCTGGGAAACCTCTCTCACTGTGGTATACATCACCGCACGGGGTTTCTTCCCACTGGAGTCTACACTTAAAAAAAATAAAAATAAAAAAACCCCTCCAATATCTGCCTTGTTTTGTCCATAAACCTGTCCCGATTAAAGCACCAATTTTTGGCAGACAGATTCCTCCATGCAAAATGTCTGTTTTATCTTCATCCATGATCATTGAACTACCTCTGCTAATGTTTGTCAGATTCTGGAAATTAGTTGAAGCAAAATGCAACGTCTGAGATCTTTCAGCATACACAAAATCCCCTCAAATTTCTGACCAGTCACATTCTAATTTCCTTTACAGGGGGGGGATGAAAAGTTCTCCTAGCGGGTCGTGACAAAAGGGGCAGAATATATTTTAGGTTGCGAACAAAATTACACAATTTATATCACGAATGAGAGCCGATTTCGGCAGTTTGGAGGAAATGCGTGGAGGCAACTTTTTCACTAAAATACAGTTCTGCCAACTGAGCCACCGAAAATAATTATACGTATTCGTTTAACTGAATTTTGTGTCAGAACCAGATAAGAAACTCACCAATGTTATACTGATCAAAATGTGAGTAAAAGAAGCCATACAAATACCACAGCGCTGGACTGAGTGGCTTTTAATGCCGTTTCTTGCATCTCCTAAGCAAAATCAGTCACGAACACAGGAACTATCACATATTTCTTCAGAATCTGGCCACGCCTCTCTCTTCCCTAGGGCTAAATGGCAGACTCACATGACAAGTTACTCAACCTACTGTTTAACCAGCGTTTTTGATGTGTTGTAAGTGACTTCAGGCATATATCTACATTAAACCTGTACAGAATGTCTTTTGTGACTAGTTCAGAGTCACTCAGACCAGCCTGTACCTAAAATTATTTAATTCATGAAAACAATCACACAATAGCTTATAAGATATCAATATTCACCTAAGAAAAACCTACAGAATGTGTATTGTATTTGAAATCAGTAATTAAGACAACCCATAAATTTCTTCACCCCCATGCAGCCTCATCAGTATCACTTTAACTAAAAGGACATTGTAGCTGTAAAAAACCAATATCTAGCTCCAGGACTGCATTTGTAGCGTTTTGAGCTGAGGATCTGAAACACCGTCAAAGTATAGTATCTTTCTCCTGGTTTGAACATTTTAACTTTGCTGTCAAAAAAAATTGATTTATCATCAAACCTTGGGTTAGGGTTAGCAGCAAATGAAATAAAAAATAAATAAATAAAACAATTTAAAAGAGACCGTTGAAACATGATGCTAAACTTAAAACTTTCCTCTTTTTGGAGAACTAATGAATGACAGGAAGACCTGACTGCAATCTCCTCCAGGATGATTGGACTCAGGCTAAAATTACCCCATCAAATGATGAGAAGCACCTGAATATTTTTTTTCCTTACTTTTTTCTCCTTCGTTGGTGACACCATATAATCAAAACTAATCACCAGACTCCTCTTGCCTTTGCTCTCTGAGTGGAAATCATGGAGCAAGAGGTGGGTTTATTTCCATCGGCAAAAAATAGTTGTCCCCTTCAGTGCTTCATTAGGTAAACATTAATATTCAATATGCATTGAGAGTGATTGTTGTAATTATCAATGCAAAGGGAAAAAAGTTTGGTAAAATCAGAATTACTCGCATTACCATAATTTGACCTTGTCTCTTGGACCAGCATTGCTCACTCAACATAATCTCAAATAGTAGTACTTTTAAAGGATTAATGTAGAAATATAAAACAAATTTAAAACCTACTTTTTTACATTGAGTATTACTATGTAAAATCTATGTAAAATGTCAGTATTTTCTCTATAAGTTTAGTACATACTTCATACAAATATGATTGTGAAGCATATTTATTATCTAAATCAACTTCATGTATCACAAACAGCCATATAAAACTGAATGTAATTCCTTTTAAAGCAAGAAAACACAATCAGCCAACAATGTGTATTTTATCCATGCACATCTAGAGTATCTTGGTTTCTACTGTTTGTCAAGTTAGTTAACAAATCAAATAAATGAATGCCCAAAGTGAAAAAGGAGAAGACACTTGGACAATGTTTTAAATGTTGATTTGTTCATATAGTGCACTTTGCAGTGTATCAGACACTTTGTAGCAGGGTTTTACAGCACTTTGTATTGACTGTAAACAGAACCAACAGTTTGTAAAGTGGTAAAATACAAGTATTGTAGAAAAAAGCCCTAATGCACCATCATGCATTACAGCCGGAGCTGACGGGTCACGCTAAGAAAATGGTTCATTACTGTCATTTTCAATTATTGAAAAAACATCTCAGAAATCATCTCTTCTTCTGCCTGAGTTCAGGAACTCACACCTAATTTACACCAAATGCAATTCTGCTCCGCTGCGCTGTGGTCCGACCTCCGCAGCAAATACCCAACTCTTATAATCAATGAGAGTATTTACACTGGCTCCGCATGGCAGCGCACAGCAGCGGTGAGTGGACGGCGATCCTCCAAAATTAGTTCTGATCCTAATTTTGCTGGATGCCAGAACTTCTTCGGAGTAAATCTACAAAGATCACATCGCACCAACAGGAAAAGGAACAAGCACCAAATCTATATTTTCAAAATAAATCACCAAAAGGCAGAATAATTTTGCCAAAATCCCAGCTATATTAATCAATATATGGATTTATTTCTACACAAATGCTGTCAGAATGTATTGTTCTGTTTGGGAAGCAGATGGCAACAACTAGCATGAAGCATATATTTACACACACGATACACGCGGATTTCATTTTGAAATCAAAAGTTTCAAAAAGACTACAGCAATACAGTTTCAACCATATATATCAAAAGCCTTTATGTCAGGGGTGGGCAATCCTGGTCCTCGAGGGCTGCAGCCCTGCATGTTTTACTTTTTTCCCCACTCCAACACAGCTGATTCATTCATTTATTTACCTCCTCCAAGCTCAACAGAAGCCTGACAATCACCAATTCATTGAAATCAGGTGTGTTGCAGCAGAGAAACAAGTAAAACATGCAGGGTGGACCTCGATTCCCACCCCTGCTTTATATCTATGTTTTCAGCTGTGTTTAGAGTTCGTCTTCCACAGAATTCATTATTTTTGCTCTCTTAATGCACACGCTTCCTCCTCAGTGAGTCGTAGCGCAGTGGAGTCATATCTAGTGTAAATCTGGGGTTAGAAATCTTTAGATCCCTGCACATTGTATGATGACCCCACTACGCTCTCCACAATCTGACGTTTTAGAAGGTGGCTGGATCACAAAAAAACCTCATGAGAAAAGTGCTCTGCGTAGTGAAAACCATTGTGGACATATCAAATGTACGGATGACCCTACTGGGGTTTTATTGGACCAAAACATGTGAACTATTCGCATTCTGAAAGACTTTTTCTGTCATAGCAGAGTCATCATTCTGTGTCAACGGGACCTTAGGAAAATGTAAACTGAAACTGTATTTAAAACATTTTTGCTGTTAATTTAACAGTTAAATACGATCAAATACACACACAGTACCACTATTTTATTTACTTATACATTTACTTCTAATAGTTGCTATCTGTTAAAATAGAACCAGGGATTTTTTTAGATAACTTTTACACTGTGACGTGATTATCAGTGATTCTTTAACAAAATGTGTATTTTACATAAATGTCTTAAAGTTATCTTTTGGAGATATTCACTGTTTTTGTATTTAAAAGTCGTTTTAATAAGAAGTCAGATACAGTAGTAAATTCGTATAAAGCAGATTGTTGTATCACTCCAGCATTGTCATACTGTTATTCCATGCAGCGTTAGAGCTGAGATGAAGTAGGGATAAATACTGCATGTAGTATTTCTGTATTTGGCTGCTGACACTTGAATGGCAGCTTTCTGTAAAAGAAGATGATCTTTCAGGTGTGGACCTATGTATAGAAGCTCTACCTACACACATCTTTCTGTCTTGCTCACGTCTTCTCAAAATGAGGTAAGGATTTTTTAAACTTGATGTAATTAAGTCTAGAATAATTGCTCAGAGGTTCCTCTCTTTCCCTCCTCCCCCTCAATCTCCTCTCGGCTTTTTATTTGCCAGAGGAATGTAATTAAAAAGTAAGACTGGGAGCGCGAGAGAGAGAGTCAAAGTTTTCCTGAGGTTTGATCGTTGTCTCCATCTTCTAATAGAGAGCTCAGACCTGCTGTCTATCATCGACAGCATGAGAGAGACTCACAGGGAGCAGAAAAAGGTATCCAGAGAGCAAAGAAGATGAAGAATGGAAAGGGTGAGACAACGGTGCGAGATGAACACCAGGCAGTCAGACAAAAGTGTAAAGAGGTGAAAACGGGGAATTTGAGCATCAAAACAGAAATGGTTCTCAAGTCACAGTCAGAAAGACAATTTTCCTGTAGAAAAAGAAACAAATCCATTAGAAATGTTAAAATTATATGTTCAGATTGCATTCAATTTAGAATGGTTCAAAAGTGATTGAAGACTTTTTAGTGTTGATAAGATGAAAAATGGGTCCAATCTGCCAAATAAAGTTTGTATTTTATTTCATCTAAGATTTTATTGCTGCTGTATGTCGTTTGGTCAAAAATGGACACGTCCAATTTTTAGGGGCATTTTGAAGACGTGCAGAGTAGAAGCTATTGTTGAAGTGAACAAAGAAAACCAAAAAGAAAGCAGAATTATCCAAATCTGTCTGTCAAGTCCATGCACTTTGGAAGGCTTGAAATGAAAGGAGTAGCACACTGATAACAGGGTAGAATTTGGGACGGGAGGTCTATAGTTGCTGTCAATCTGAGTCAATATACACACACACACACCCTCTAGTACTGCTATCTTTATGGGGACATTATATTGACTTCTATTATTTCTATAACCTAACCCTGACCCAACAGCAAAACATTATGGGTCACCTACAGTACAGACCAAAAGTTTGGACACACCTTCTCATTCAAAGAGTTTTCTTTATTTTCATGACCATGAAAATTGTAGATTCACACTGAAGGCATCAAAAGTATGAATTAACACATGTGGAATTATATACTTAACAAAAAAG
>JARVJO010000186.1:8739254-8750322 GCA_031762555.1 Cynodonichthys magdalenae | reverse complement strand
TATCCTCTCCTCGTGCACGAGCACCTGAATACGAACAGGTGGGATTCATCATGTTTACGCTGCTCATTTACACACTTATCCTGAAGATAGACGCGTTTGTTGAATCTAACGTGGCATGTTCGTAAGAACCGTTTGTACGAACAAAAGTATGAGAAATTTAGGATAAGAAAATGTTCTTGCATGAGGCCTAATGTTTCCAAACATCTGGCATCACTTGGCAGTTCAGAACATCAAATGGTAAATGGACTGTACTTATATAGCACCTTTCTATCCAACCAGGATACTCAAAGCTCTTTACACCACAATCTGTGTCCTCATTTACCTATTCACATGGCACTCTACAAGATCTCTACGAAGCTAACATGTACAATCAACTATGGAGACTAATCAGTGCCAATCACATTCATACATCTTGCTCAAGGACACAACAACTGAGACAGCTGGAACGGGGGATTGAACTGGCGACCTTCTGGTTCTAGGACGACTCCCCAGACCACTCTGCCACAGCCGCGCCATCACATCTAACATCACATACAGAACACAGTGGACTTTGTGGACAAGGAGAGGGATGTCATCATGGAGACGGTTAGTTTGAAGTTTAATTAAAGCGGACTAAACAGGGCTGATGAGAACACAGACTGAGTTTCTCAGCAGTTAAGATCTCACCTCCCAACCAAGAAATCCCTGTTTTATTTTCCACCATGGTAAAGTAAGAAAGTTAAAAGGTAACAAAAAGCAGCATTGACATTGTGTGTGTAGCAGTAAATTTTCAGATCTTAAAAATGCAACTTTTACAATGTCTTTCATTACAGACAGGCTTTGACTTTTGGTGAATTTAGATATAATCCTTATTTGTACTCTGTAGCTTTTAATAATGAATGACATGTGACTATTTATTTATTTATTTATTTATTTATGTTTGTTTTATCTTTTTATATTTTTTGCCTTATTTTTTTCAATGTTATATTTTGTTTTATGTGTAGCACTTTGGGCCAGTGTCAGTTGTATGTTAATGTGCCATTTGAACAAATAAGATTTGAAAACAGGCTTCAGGCAAGGGCATAATTCATTCTCAAAGCAAACATGTTTTATTTTTTACTTTTGTCTAGTTACACCTGATTTACACTCGTGGAATGCTAGTTTTCCTCATTAATATTCACTGCAAACAATCAAAACACCCAATTAAAATAAAGGTGTTTGTATTAAAAGATAGATGACCTAAGGCAGGGGTGCCCAAACTTTTTCCCTGAGAGGGCCAAAATAAAAATGTACCCAAGGGCTGCGGGCCAAATGCAATAATACATAATAATAATACATGAAATGCAAATACTTTTTAAGTAGTCTTTTTTTATTTTTATGATTAAGCTAGGAGCCAATGCGGTGGACCACATTTTGTTGGTTTGTTCTTTTAGCCCATGCACTTGGGACATTTAATAAGTTGATAAAATCTGAGTGTTTGTGGTATTTAAGTGTTCAAATCTACATGTGTGCTGAAATGTTATCTAAATACTGTATCTCCTTTAGTTACTTTTATTTCATGTTTAATCTTAATATATCTCAAAGATAAAGTCAACTATCAGCACTACAGCCCCTTACATAGCCATTGGGCCAGTGGATGGATTACTGTCAGTGGAAATACAGTGTTTCTGCAGAGGACTACAGGAGATTACAACCTAGTAACCAGGGCAACTATTGATGGGCCAAATCAAATGGCTTGGCTGGCCAGTTTTGGCCCCACTTTGGGCACCTCTGTGCAAGTGACTGAAGTATGTCATTCATTCCTATATTGAAAGGAAATTAAGTCAAACTTGTCCATGTAAGGCATAAGAGTTTATTCAAAAGTCAGTTTCAAGTATAAAAAGTCGCTTTTAGGAATAAATGTGTAGATTTAGTTCTTATCAAATCAGCTGAACAGTTGAATTTTTACGTTTATGAAAACAATCAGATTTAATTCAGTCTGATTAAAACACCAGTTTTAACACATTTTAAAGCATTTTGGACCTTTTGCAAAATTAAAAATACATTGTTTTTGCTGTTTGTACAAATGGGTAGAAAAATAAAAAAGTTTATTTTACATAACCATTAAACTGAAGAAAAAATCAAATTTTGGGTTTCAAAATCCTGAATTATCCTTAAAATTGTTGCAAAAATGATTTTTGATCAATAAAACCAGTAATGTATTTATAAATGTAGATACTACTGCAACGTCTGTCAATCAATCTGATTAAATAAATCATAATAAAATGAATCATCAGGATGCTTTTGAATAAAAAAATATTAAATGGTTTTTTGATTTTATTAAATTATAAAAAAAAAAAAAACTCTCTCTGGGCTGCCACCTTATCATGGTGGAGAGGTTTGAGTGTCCCAATGAACCTAGGAGCTATGTTGTCAGGGGCTTTATGCCCCCGCTGGGGTCATCCAAGGCAAACAGGTCCTAGGTGAGGGATCAGACAAAGTGCAGGCAAAAGCCAAGCCTGGAGGTGGGGCACGTTGGCGAGCGCCTGGTGCCGGGCTTCTGCCAATGGAGCCTGGCTGGGCACAGCCCGAAGAGGAGATGTGGGTCCCCCTTCCCATGGGCTGAGGGGTCGGGTGCAATGCGTGATGAGCAGTGGTCGAAGGCAAGGACCTTGGCGGTCTGATCCTCGACTACAGGACACGCTGGAGGGACTATATTTCTCAGCTGGCCTGGGAACGCCTTGGGATTCCCCCAGAGGAGCTGGCCCAAGTGGCTGGAGAGAGGGAATCTGGGTCTCTCTGCTTAGGCTGCTGCCCCTGCGACCCAATAAGCAGAAGAAAATGGATGGATGGATAAAAAGAACTAAAAAAAAAAGTTTTTTGACAGTTTTTAGATCCATGTTGTTCAGAAACTTTTGGATTTAAAGACTTTGGGCGACCTGGTTTGTTTCATCCTGATTATGTATTCTGTTCAGGAATTAGACTGGTTTCTCTGTCTTGGAGGTCCTGGTTCTACATGCTGGTCTCTCGGTTTAGGATGTCTTTGTAGGTCTCAGAGGTTCTGTTTAGATTCCAGTTCTTCCACAGGTAGTACTTTGCAGAGTTTAGGGGGGTGCTGACTGAGGAGGCGTACTGGACGGAGGTCAACACAGCAGTTCTGAAGCTTCGAGTTCTGGCCGTGAAGAGGATAAAGATCTGGAATCCCTGAAACATAGAAACAAGAAAAAGAGAGAAATTCTGATGTGGCCTTTTTCTTCCAACTGTCTCAATGTTTGAAAAAGTTTAAATAAATTTGATTTAAGTTTCAGAGAACTTAGAATCTCAGTATAAACGTTTGCTAAAATTTCTTGTGAATGCTCCAGGCCCTGTTACAGAAACCCCTTATCCTCCAAAACCAATAAGAGAAACTATAGTAAATCATTTTCTAGTTTTAATGCTTTGTGTTCCAGCAACATAAAACCTGACCCTTTTTCCCAACCTTGGTACTTGTTAAGCTTGTTTTCATGTTTCAGAGTAAAATGACGTGTCACTGAAGCCCAGGTAAAATGGGTGGAGCTAACCATACCTGTGTGGTGGTACAGAGGCAGAACAGGATGCTGAAGACCAGGTGGGCTTGTCCTGATGTGACAAGGACAAAGTATCCAAGAGTCCAGGACAAACCCAACAGGATGGCCAGGGAAAAACTCACAAGAAACTTCTTGGTCAGAGATGAGCGGTTCGTGCTGCAGGACACATTAAAACACATAATGAAACAATTCACACAAAACACCAGCCCCTTAAAATATTACAATCATAAAATAACTAAACATCTACCAACTCATAAAACCATAACAATCTGCAAATCTAGAACTATTTTCCTTGATTTAAAAGGCTGATTGCAATGGGAATAAAAGTTTTTAAAAAGTTTTTTCCTGTCCAGGAGCACTCTAAAATGGTGATTTTGTGATTCAGATTCACTGTACACTGATGAACATTTGTTTGCCCCGTATTAAAGCAAAGATGAATCTCAGTTTAACATTTACACCCTCCTCATCATCGCCAGGAGAACAGCACCATGTTCTCTAGGTGCTTGTTTGAAATGTTTTTGTTGTTTATCATGAGTATACAACTTTCATTCTTCACAGTTTTATAGGAGTAACAAGGTTTGTGATGTGCCAAACTTGTGTATATTTAGAACTGTACTGTGACAGAACTGCTCTGTGATAAATGTGATTCAATAAATGATCAAATATGAAGAATCAATAGTAATAAATGATTAAATGAGCTTGAACAATCTAAATATTAACTTTTTTAACAAAATAGTAATTTAAAAAAATAAATCAGTTTAATAAAAAAATGTATTTTTAGGTTATTTTGTGCTGTGCAAAAGACAGATATTTGCTGTATTTTTTTATGTAAATTAGAGCACATACATATAATGTGTTTACTTGCAGTGAAATGTTATGGAGATGGTTAAAAATTTGTATATCTGACACAAGACTTACCAAAATCTTTTATGATTTTTAATTAAAAACCTAAAATGAAATAAATGTAAACTGCAGAATAGCTGTACAAAATCATTCTCAAATCTCTTTGGTCCAAATGATTCAGGTTAAGATCTTTGTATAACAAAAATACTGTGTACTTTTACTAGGGACATGTACACAGTGTACAATGTTAGGAGGATAATGTGCTCTTGCTTAGTCAAAATAAACAGAATAGTATTAGGAGTATAAAGTACTTGTGTGTGTGTGTGAGCACATTTTTGCTACATCGTGGGAACCATTTTCCAGAAAAACGCAGCCTCGTGGGGACCAAATGCGCATCGTGGGGACGAATACCCGGTCCTGTTGGGTACGGATGCTAATTTCAGGTGGGGGTTTCGGTTTAGGACCAAAGTGTGAATAAAGTTTAGGTCAGTTTTATGGTTTAGTAGGTTCCTGTGAGGTTAATTTTAGGGTAAATAGTCTGGGTTAGACTATAAAATTACCAGAAAATGAAGTCAATCCATGGTCCCCACAGGGATATAAAAACAAACCTGTTTGTGTGTATGTGGGGAGGTGGGAGGAAGTTAGGAAAAATATTTCAGTCAAAATATTTTTTTTCACTTTAACCCATGACTCGATGATTGACCGATACAGGTGGTAGAGCTGTTGCCTCTCAGCAAGAAGGTCGTCGGATCAAATCCCGGCCCGGGGACCTTTCTGGGTAGAGTTTGCATGTTCTCTCCGGGCATGGGCCGATTTTCTCTGGGTACTCTGGCTTTCTCCCACACACCAAAAACATGACTGTTGAATAATTGATAGCTCTAAATTGTCCCTAGCTGTCAGTGAGAGAGTGAATGGTTGTTCGTCTCGTTTGTCTCTATGTGTCCCTGTGATGGACTTGCGACCTGTCCAGGGTGTACCCCGCCCCTCGCACTGTGACTGATGGATATGGGTGCCAGTGACCCTGAAAGGAAGAAGCGGTATAGATAATGGATGGATAATGGAAGGCAAAATGTGTTTTTTATATCTTATCTACATGTTGTGAGAACAGTCAGTCTAAGAACTTAAATGCATTGACCTGTTTCACCACCTGCTCCTCCATCTTCAGTGACCCAGAGAGAGGGTGTGGGGTTGCAGATACATGACGACCCATGTAGCTCATTTTAGAAATATCCCATTCTAATGAGCTATCTCCAGATCAGGTGGCCATGGTGTTCACATATTGTCTGTGTGTAGTTAATGAGTGTTCATCAGTCAAACAGGCCATCGTCTGCATACTGAAAGAGTGTCAGTCCATTATTGTTCCTTTTTATTTCATTAGTGTGAATAGAAAATGGATGAGGCCTTGTGGGACCCAGTATTTAAAACAATACTGGCCGATTTAAAACCATTGACTTTTAACATGTTGGGGTCTATTTGTTTACAAAACCTAAATCCATAAAACCAAATGTGTAATAAATTTACAGTTGGAATGAAAACTGTTTTTTTTTGTTTGTTTGTCTTTTTTAGAAAAAACTATATTTATGCTTGTGTTTCAAATAATTTATTTTTTATTTTTCGTACAAATCAGCTAAAATTTTTCATGTGAAAATGTTTTCAATCTTGAACCTTTGTTTAAAAAAGTCAGTTATTGTCTAAAATTTTAGATATGCATTTCTAACTGTCAACTATTTAATATTTGTGAATTATGATTCTTTTAATTGTCACCTAGTTTTATGTTTTGTTTTTTTACCAATTCATTTAAACATCTCGTTTGTTTCTAAAAATGATTTTTCATGTTATGAGCCGAGGACTCATCTGTGAGTGGAGTTTTTTTTTTTTTGAACATGGGAAAAATAAAGTCGATCCAGACAGAAACAGAGATAATTTCTCTTCTGCTTTACCTCCTGCTGTAAACTAATAAGATGACAGTTTGTTACCTGGTCAGCTTGGGATTGACCCTGCAGGTGGTCAGAGAGGTCAGAATTAGCAGAATGATGTTGTAGATCAGAATCAGGCCCATGGGCAGAAGGAAAGCCCAGAACATTGGTTTTCCAAAACTGAAATCTTTGTTGTGATCCAGAGCAGCAAGCCAGCAGCTGCAAGAGAAACAACAGATCAATTCATCAGATTCTGGACCTTCTAAAGAATGGACTTAAGAAGGCCTACAAGTGATTAAAATTGACACAGGAACAAAACCAGAACCAGTCTTAGCAGTATACCTACAATTCTTCCTGTCTGTATCTAAGAGGATTGTCCACTCTGTAGGTCACTCCCAGTGCGATCGCCATGATGACAGCCGGGACTCCTGGCAGAAAACAGTAGGTAAATATAAACATTAGAAACTACTGTTTCCTCAAAAACATTTGTTCTTTATTACAACACAAAAAATACTTTTTTCTTGAAAATACAGTTTTTAATTTCAACTTCTTTGTTTAATTTAAAATGGTCAAATACAGTAATATTTTTGGTTTGCGGGTATTTTCTCAGCCATTGTACGGCTGTATGGTTTCTTTTTGGTTCTGATGTCTCAGGACACAAAAATCATCTTAATTTCATACCCCATCCGATTCCCACACTCAGAGGAGTCCAGTGCGATGGCAGACTGCGGCGCATCGATCGGACCAGCAGGACCAGCTGGGTGCCATAAAGGCTGTTCCACAAGAAGGTGGCCAACAGGAAGTAGTGCAGCAAAGCAGCCACGGCTGTGCATGAGCCCTGATCCGGTTCCACATGCAGATCAGAGTCCGGGATAGCATTCTCTGTGCTGGGTTCTACCTCATTGTCACTCTGATGGCTGGAGTTCTGGACTCCAGAGAGGAAGGTGAGGATGAAGGCCAGCAGGCTGGTGTAGATGCAGAGCAGAGACATCTTGGAGTTCAGTTTGGTTTGTCGCTCTCGAGACTTCTGACAAAAACTCAATGCAAAGGGCAAACAGTTTTTAAAGCAATTTTCACAACAAAGAGTAGAAAAAATGTGAACTTTCTACAAACAGGATATTACTTCTCATTAATGTGGTGGATGATGGTTATGACCAAACCCAGGATAGAAATAGAAAGTCCCACAATGGAGATCACACCCAGGGCTTCTGCATACTCATAATCCTCCCTATAGGACTGAAAACAATGGCTCCATCATCATCATCGTCAACATAAAGGTGAAACATATATCATGTTCCAGTTCTGTGAGATTCACCCAGAGAGCAGCAAAATTGGTAGTGTGGTTGCAGAAACATCTCAGAACTCCATCCGAAGCATTTCCTTTGGAGCAGCCTGTGGTATTCCAGTCCATCACAGTGTAGTCCCAGAAAACACAGGAGAAGTCGTGCAGAAATGTTCTGTTTGGAAACTAAAAAAACAATAAGCACTTTACTTGATAAGTTTTCGGCTTCCGTTTGATGTACCTGATGAAATTTATGTTCAAGAGAAATTTTTTTTATTTTCGGAATCTCAAAGATCACTTTGCTATGGAAGCCCGTTTCCATGACTGTGAAGGAAAAAAAAGTTTCTCTAAGAAATAGTTATATCTCATAGTAATTACATTAGAGTATCAAAAGTGAGGTCATGATAAGTCATTTAAAAAACCTAAAGAATCTGTTCATTAATGGAGGATACAAGCTTCTACAGTTTTATGTTCATTTTGGGTTTTGCTGCCGTAAAACAAATTGATCATCTGAATCTAAACTTGGCATGGGTTGTAGGGTTGAGCAATGTTGGCAAAAACAAAATTAATCATGATTTCTTGTGGCATTTAGCCAATAATTATTAATATGACAATTAATGGCAGCACAGTGGCTCAGTTGGTAGAGCTGTTGCTTCTTTGCAAGAAGGTCACCCAATCAAATCCTGGCCAGGGACCTTTCTGGGTAGAGTTTGGATGTTCTCTCCATGCACGCATAGGTTTTCTCTGAGTACTCCAGTTTCCCCCCACAGACAGAAAAGCATGACTAACTGGTAGCTCTAAATTGTCACTAGGTGTGAGCTAGACAGTGAATTGTTGTTTGTCGCATTTGTCTCTATGTGGCCCTGTGATGGACTTGCAACCTGTCTAAGGTGTACCCTGCTAATCACACAGTGACTGCTGGATATGGGCACCAGTGACTCCCATAACTATAAAAAGAAAAGGTCGGGTAAAGATAATGAATAGATGACAATTAATAAATGAAAGTTGCACTTGCATATTTTCCACTCTAATTCGTTCATCTTTTGTTCTGAAATTATACTTATAAATCATTAGTCAAACTAAGTTCTTTATTTTATCTGGGTAAAATAGTATTTTTAATAATGCAACATGCCATGGCCTACCCTGCATGGACAGTGAATACTTTGTTGGAACAGATTGAGAACATCAACGTTGAGAACACCAATGTTGTGGCCTCAGTCAGCATTTTATGACTTTCCTCAAACTCTGGTTTATAGCAGTGTTTCACATGATTAATCAAGTTTGTAGTGTTAAGCCTGGAACATGCTTGTTCCGACACAGAACAGTCAATGCGCAGTCAAGTGGTTGTTTGTCGTTTCCACACACCTTCCCTAGCCCCGGAGACACACCACGCCGAGCTCCTGGGGAACCTCTCCCACTGCAGCATACATCACTGCATGGAGTTTCTTCCCACTGGAGTCTGATGCAGAAAAAAATTCCAAGACTCGTCACTCACCCAATGTTATTATCCACAAATCTGTCGCGGTTAAAGCTCCATAGTTTTTATCGAATTCTTCCATGCACAAAGTCTGTTTTATCTCAATTCATAAGTTTTTCACAGTTTAACAACTCTCTTTATGAATGTCTGCTTCCTGGTACAACAGTCAGCTCTGGAAGCGAGTCACTTTTTTTAAACAAATGGTTGAAGTAAAAGGAAGCGTCGAGCACAAACACACATGCCCACGAACTTCAGACCAATCACACATTACCGTCGTAGCGGGAGGGGGGTAAAACGTTCTGCCGGCGGGGTGTGCCAAAAGGGGAGGCCGAGTCGAAGCTGCAAACACCGGTGACGTATTTGTCATAAAACTGTGACAATCAGTGCCCACTTCGGAAGTTCAGAGGGAGTGTGAATTTGACTTTAGGGTTAGTGTAAGCTACTTTGCGCCACCTCCCGTCATTGGGCTCACATTGCATGCTTGATTGCGTGTGTGTTGCACACATAAAAATACGTCATCATCATGGAGCACTAATTGCAGTGATCTCAAAGTGGCAAATACCATTGGGTGACAGTTTTTCTGAAAATAATTGCACACAATAAGATTTTGCCCAACTCTAATTGGATTCTTGGTTTTCTTACTCTTGGTCTGAACAGCATCTCCACATGCTGCGGCACCACGCTGCGCTCTGGACCCCCAACACTGGCCGACAAGACCCTGATGGTAGCCCGCTGCTTCTTGTACAGCGTTGATGGAAAGAACCGGTCATTCTGGTAGAGGACGAAGCCCAAAGAAATGTTTGAGGACTTCTGACGGCCTCGGACACCTTATCCAGACACCACAGGAACAGATTCTTGTTAGTTCTTGTTACTAATTACTGAGAATCAGAAACTAAAACTAAACCCTAAATATTTGGGTTTAGAAGATTAGTTTATGCTGCAGTAAAATTACCAGGTGGGAATTGAACATAAACCAGAGCGTCGGCTATGAAACCATTTTCCACGGTGACCTTTGACACGTTGGTGTTCAACTGAATTCTGTTAGCCACAAAACTGCCAGAAGCCCCTAAATGCAGCATAAAGAATTATTAAGAGTTTAACTTCAGTGAAATTGAGTGTTTGGTAGTTTTCTTATGATGTAGCTTCCCACTGACCTTGGAGGGAGGTGAACTGAACTCCCTGAGAGTCTGCAGCCTGGACCTGAGCTGACTGGACCACCAGGTTTGGTTGAACCACCTGAGAGATGTTGGAACTGGAACTGAGGTTCACCGAGAGAGTATCCAGCGTCAGTGTCAGTCTGGACACAACAAACATCAGCGTCAGTGATGGGTTGTCTGGAGTAAATCTGAAGGATTCACTTTTCAAGAACATGTGGAGCAGCATGACTGCTCAGTCATTAGCAAAGACGCTTCATGGCAAGAAAGTCCTGGATTCGATCCCCAGTTCGGATCCAGGGTCTTTCTGTGTGGAGTTTGCATGTTGTCCTCATGCTTGTATGGGTTTTCTCCAGGTCTGTGTTAAGTTGCCTTCAGGCCCAGGCCTCCCTTGCAAAAGAGATCTATGATTTAAATGGGATTTGCCTGGTTAAATAAAGGTTAAAAAAATTATTCAACTTTAGCCTCAAATGTCACCAACAGAACTTCACACATAACTATTTTAAATGTAATTTTATTTTTATTTTCTGTCCATGATTCTTTGGGTATTTTTCAAAAAGAAAACCGAACAGATCTGGGTTCCTCTTTTTTTTAAGCTGTTAAATTTGAGAAAATAAAAAAAAATAAAAAGTATTCTTGAATAAATTTTTTGTATATTAAAAACTGAGTAACACTTATTTAGTTGCATTTATTTAAAACTGTAACCCTTTCTTTGTGTTGACGAGTGGTAAAGTAATTACTGCCAAAAGTATTTGCTCACACATCCAAATGACTGTGCACCAGTGCACAAAGCAAGGTCTGTAAGACCTCATTTTGTAATAACAGCGCATTATGTAATAATGTAATAAAATCAGGAGTCAAAATGTAATAAA
>JARVJO010000186.1:8719551-8737957 GCA_031762555.1 Cynodonichthys magdalenae | reverse complement strand
ACCGCATTTTGTAATAATTGCCGCAAAATGTAATAACGTTATTACATAATGCGTCTGCGAGTATTACAAAATGCGTTGAAGACTTTTATTAAATTTTGCGGCAATTATTACATAATGCGGTTTTAGCGTGAGTTTATTACATTTTGACTCCTGATTTTTTTACATTATTACATAATGCGCTGTTATTACAAAATGAGGTCTTACAAGGTCCATAAAGACATGGATGTCAGAGTCTGGTGTGGATGAACTTGACTGGTCTGCACATAGTCTTGACCTCAACCTGATAGAACACCTTTGGGATGAATTTGAGCAGAGACTGAGAGCCAGACCTTCTCGTCCAACATCAGTATGTGACCTCACAAATGCTCTTCTGGAGGAATGGTCAAAAATCCCCATAAACACTCCTAAACCTTGTGGACAGCCTTCAGAAGAGTTCAAGCTGTTCTAGCTGCAAAGGGTGGACCAACATCATATGGATTAGTAATGGGAGGTCACTTAAGCTCATATGTTAGTGAAGGCAGGTGAGACAATACTTTTGGCAATATAGTGTAAATCCAGTTCCTGAGTGATGGGAGACTGGAGCAGGAGCTAGGCCAATGGTTTGGGGTCTCATCTTCAGTAATGCAGCTGCTCTAGCCTGTTGCAGATTTACTGGTCTGTCCATATTCCAGCCTTCACCTATGTACAGTTTGGATCTGGACTGAACAAACCAGCTGAAATGAGCTTCTTCCAGGATGGCTGAGCTCAATTGAGGATCTCATCATTTGGGGGAAAACTCTGAATAAAAATGTTGCTGCTCTTCATTGAAGGAGGATGGGTCGAGGTGGTCCAAGCATCTGATAAGGAAGCCTCTTGGACGTGGCCCACTGGGAGGAGACCTTGGGTCAGAT
Organism: Cynodonichthys magdalenae; assembly: GCA_031762555.1. Lineage (NCBI taxonomy): Eukaryota > Metazoa > Chordata > Actinopteri > Cyprinodontiformes > Rivulidae > Cynodonichthys > Cynodonichthys magdalenae. The sequence goes on along the minus strand of JARVJO010000186.1, from coordinate 8,737,067 downwards.
CCAGAACTATCTGGAGGGTTTATATATATATCATCTCTGGTCTAAACCATGGGATTTTCTGGGAGGAGTTGGAGAGTATTGCTGGGGAGAGGGAGGTTGGGGTTGCTCTCCTGGATGTTTTATCTTCACAACCTGACCATGAATAGGAAAATAGATGAATGATTTATGGATTCATGGATGAAGGTTGGCTGGCTTTGTTTGATCTCACTAATAAATTTAGTTTTGGACATTTTTTACTTTAACCTGAAAAAAACCCATTAAGGTTAAAAACAATAAAATTTTGGCAAAACAAATGTTTAGTTTGAATCACTTGTAGATGTGAAGATGTTTAAAATCTACAGTATTTTGACAACATCAGATCATAAATCTGACCTTTAACTCGAGATATGCTGTTTTTCATTAGTTCATTGAGTAAAGATTAGTTTGTTTACTCCTGAGTTGCGTTGTTTTTCGTCGTATCACTCTTCACATTGGTGTTGAGAAGCTGGCTGACTGTGGCGACCGCTGATACCCTGACACTCTGTAAACAGGAAGCAAAACTCTTTTACTTTCAGATTTTTTCAAAGTAAAACCTGACAGAAACTCAGAGTCTCTTGTCCTTCTGCTTATTGTTCTTACCTCTGTGGCATTTGGAGACAGCAGCAACATGTTGGCAATCTGAGCTGCTGTTGTAACATTTTCAGACTGCAGGTTTTCAGGTTTGGATGTCAGGATCTGGGCGCTGGATGCCAGAGTCTCTAAGTCTGCTCCACTGGTGAGCTGAAGAACAAGAATTAAATGTACAGTTCTGTCAACCAATGTCTGAACTTTAGGAAATATGTCCTGCCTATGTTTTTTTTTTTAAGTTACAGTATTTCTCACATTCTGTTGGATGTCTGCAAGCGTCAGGTCACACTTAATTTGTCGCGGAGTCGCAAAACTCAGTAATCCATTTCTGAGCGAACATCTAGTTGAAGCCCTAGAATTACCAGCTGAGTGGAGATGTTTCCAGAGACATTAGAACAATGTGGTCCACATGCTGCATGGATGTTAAAAATGATTAACTTACCTCCACTGGTTCCTACAGGACATTTTTCTTCCGAATAAGCAAACCAGCCGTTGGGGGTATCTTGAAATTTGAATCCATTCAACGTTGTAGCTTTGCAGAAATTTCCTTAAAAAATCAGTTCAACAGAAGATAAGATAAATGGGATTGTGATGGATGCAAAAAATAAGAAGAAAGCTATAAAAGACAAGTGTTAACTGACACTGTTCAGAATGTAGACCTTGATTCTGTTGCACCAAGTTAAATGAGCATAAATACTTTTGGAAGTTATCTTGAACCTCATGTTTGATTAGAAAAAAACCTTCACTCGACCTTTACTATGTAGAAAGAGGCAGCATATTAATAATAAAAGTAATTATGCATGACTAAAAACGGCTAGCATACTATCAGATGGTTCTTCTGAAGGATTTCTACTTGAAACTATTTCTATGGTTAAATTTAAAAATAAAATGTTATGGATTTATTGATTATTAATTGCCTCATCAGTCAAAGTGGAGGGGTATTTTCACCAAAAATTCACAAGCCTTTGTTTATGGGTGAAGTTTTGCACTGAGGCTGATGTGTTGTTGATTTATTTTTTAGATGTGGTCTTGAGAGTAGAAACTAGTATTTTTTAATCTGGTTAATATTTAGACTATCAATATTTTTATTAGAAAGGTTGCAAGACCATGTCTTATGGATCTTTTCAAAAATGGTTTAATGATCTGATCATCAATTTTGTTTATAACTTTCTTACTTCTAACCCTATGTCTTGTTGCTGTAGCTTTATTTTCAGTGATGAACATTTTCATCATATTTGAACCCTCTTAATGTTTGAACATTTAGGTGGTCATTTGGGTAAAGCACGTTCATATCTGTTCTTTCTGTACTTATTTTAGTTTTCTTGCTTATTTTTATTTATTACCTTTATTTAACCAGACAAATCCCACTGAGATTACAGATCTCATTTGCAAGGGAGGTCTGGGCATGAAGGTAACCAAATGTGCATGTTTTTGGTCTGTGGGAGGAAACTGGAGTACCTGGACAAAATCCACTCAAGCACTAGAAGAACATGGAAACTCTACACAGAAAGACCCCAGGTCTGAACCAGGGGTCTTCTTTCTGTGGGGCATCAGTGCTAACCAGTGACTATGCTAATCAGTGCTAACCTTTTCCTTAAACCCGCCATGATGTCAACATAACAATGCCATGCAACCTAATTCAGAAATGTATGCTTTTTAATAAAGGTGCAATTAAATGCCATGATGTTTGTGATGATCTAACAGCAGCTTTTACCTTCTGTACATGTCTCTCCGGTCCATTCGTCAGGACAGACGCACACGCCGTTAACCTCTTTTCCCCCGTTTGAGCAATTCAAAGCTGGAGGACGAGTGGTGGTAGAAGTAGTTGGCATAGAAGTAGTAGTAGAAGTTGAGGTTGGTCGAAATGTGCTAGTAGTAGTAGGAGCTGTAGTAGTAGTCCTATTAGTAGTAAGAATGGGAGGAGACGTCATGTTGGTCGTAGAATGTGGAGGTAAAGTTGTAGTAGTAGTCGTAGGATAGGAATGAGTGGTTGTAGTAGGATAATGTGTAGTAGGGGGAGTAGGATAATGTGTAGTAGTGGGAGTAGGATAATGTGTAGTAGTATGAGGTTCTGTAGGATAATGTGTAGTAGTGGGAGTAGGATAATGTGTAGTAGTATGAGGAGGTTCTGTAGGATAATGTGTAGTAGTATGAGTAGGATCTGTAGGATAAGGTGTAATAGTGTGAGTAGGATCTGTAGGATAAGGTGTAGTAGTGGGAGTAGGATAATGTGTAGTAGTATGAGTAGGATCTGTAGGATAAGGTGTATTATCAGAAGTAGGATATGGAGTAGGAATTGTACTATCAGTAGTAGGATCTGTAGGATAATGTGTAGTAGTGTGAGTAGGATCTGTAGGATAAGGTGTAGTAGTGTGAGTAGGATCTGTAGGATAATGTGTATTATTAGGAGTAGGATCAGAAAGAGAAGTCGTACTGATAATAGTATTAGGATCCAGAGGATGAGGTGAAGTTACAGATGTTGAAGAGCTACCAGGAATTTCAACAGTTGGAGAGGTTGTCGGAAAAACATTAGTTATTGTTTCCAGAGTACTGTGTGGTACAGTAACACTAGTGTCTTTCTGAGACGTAATGGAAAAAGGAGTAAGATCATCTGAAGAAGTTGTGGGGAAAAAAAATTCCGTTGACATCAGTAAATAATCTATAACACCATCAGGAACTGTGGCTCTGACTGATGCACTTTCTTCATTAACAGTAGAAAAATAAGTAGGAAGGATTGCAGGAGAATCAGTTGTAGAATCAGTTCCTGATGAGAAACGACTTCCAGATGTTGAGGAGACCAAAGGAACAGCTGTGAAGAACATCATCTTTGTTACTGTCATTATTCTGACAAATGCACCCCTAACTATTGCGCTAATGCAAGTTTGCTGCAATTTGACCTTGGAGCAATAAGTTGTCCTAAAAGGATAATTATTGATAAAATGGTGCTAATAAAATGTTTGTTTCTAAATCAAAGGGTAGAAACATGGACACAATGATCGGATCGAGGAAAACCACAACGTTAAAATTTAGCTAGTAACATTTCAGATTTTCAATCTAAAACTCAACTTCAAACCAACTGACTTAATTCCAAACAGATACACACACATCAACCTCCAGTGAAAGCATAACTCTGCCCCCAGGCAAATATGATCAAGAAAGATGTAGGACAGATGGAGTATGAAGCTAAATTGGGGTCATATGTTTTGTTCAAAATAAAAAGTTTTTGAAACTGAAAAAAATATATTAGAAACTGAAAATTTTTCAAACATCTTGTCTTTTCAGTTTCAACAATATTTTTTTTTCAGTTTCAAATTTTTTTTTTTCAGTTTCAAACTTTTGGCCCTGTTTTTGCGTGGGGGGCGGGGCCTCGGATGACAGGCGGTGCGGAATCATGATTGACAGCTCAACACGGGCTGGACAAGCTGTTGCATTCAGGAACCACCCGCTTCAAATGGAATGTTGTCAGTCCATTAAATGGACGTTATTAGAGGTTATCAGTCCCTTACTGTCTGCAGACTGTCCCTCCTTTACCTCCTAGTAGGTTGGAAGGCACTTATCAATCATTTGTATGCCTGATAATATTATAATTAGAGAGCTAGCTTAATTTCACAAGCTGGCATTTCTGAAAAAATTTTAAAATGTTGTGAAGAAATTCTTGTATTTTGTAAAAAGTAAAGTTTAATGAGATACATGCAAGCCATCATTTAGCTGTTTCAAACTAAAAAGTAAAGTTTAGGCAACAAAATGTATAAAATATAACAGAAAATGGAGAATATTTTATCTCTTCATTTGTTAAATTCCAAATCTAAATGTGTTAAAGTTGCATGTTAAAGTTTACATTTAAGTATTTTGGAATGGAATGCAGCCTTTACTGTTGGTGCTTGGCTCATGCCATTAGCTTGAGACAAATGAAACAGCTAGAGCTTTAACGCTGCAAACGCTTCCTTACATTCATTAGCAGTTGCAGCTGGTGTCTAAGCTGCACTTCAAACTGCCCAACCACAAGTACCATCCATATTGTTTTCAATGAAGACATTTTTGATTTAAATTTCAAATGTTATTTTAAATAGCATAGTAAAAAATAGCAAAATGTCAGAACAGTGAGCTAAATAACAAAAATGTTAGTGGGATTTTTTAAAACTAGGATTTGACACTCAGAAAGTGAATTAAATAATGAAAATGTGTCAATGATGTTTTATTTTACACTTAGCATCATATAAATACATATTTTTAAAAAGATTATTGAGGTGAAAAATCTAAAACAAGCATCTTGACTGCCTACTATGTAAATCTTTTGGGCTAAAACAGATTTACTTTGTTTCGTTTTTCATTATTTTATAGACTAATGAAGTCTGTGTCTAAAACTAACGTGAATGTTTCAAAATAAAGGAACAAAGCCGACTAAATGTTGCTTCTTTCAAATTTTGTCACAAATGTTGGTTCTGACTGTAAAGTTTGATTTACCAACTGTGCTCCTAATTTTCTTTCAGATCTGAGGTTTTCTTTCAACATGATTATTTTTTATTCCACTTTTTAATGTAACTATCTTTATGGTTCTTTAAAAACTTAAAGACCACACTTAAATTTAGTTTTCTTTCCGAACTAAACTGAACTTCAGCAAACAACTACCAACTCAGACAAAAAACAATTTCATCCAGACTTTGCTCATAGTGTTGCGTGTTTAGATCAGACTCTAAGTTAACATTAACTCCTGAGAAGTTAAAGATTTCTTACCCAGCATAAAGACGAGCCAGAACCGGCTGTCCATGTTGCAGGTTTTCCCACAGTTTTCAGTCTGGTTATTTATCCTCATATGTGAATGTTTGAGTTTCAGAGAGGAGGAAGTGTTTACAAGAAAATATTCAGTGGAGGGACCGATAAAATCATAAATTGTTCCTTCATCTCTGTCCAACACGTCAGCTGAACAAAGGTCAGTCAGCTGCAAGAAGACATCTTCCTCCTTCTTAATGTGGATTATTAAATTAAAGTTGTTCTTTCTGTAAATATTCAGATTTGCTTTTGCTCCAGCTTTATTTCCTTTCTTGCTCACAAGTCACCTATAAAGGAATGTGAGCTCTGCTTCAGGTTGTAAAATCCTCTGTAATAATAAACATTAACTAATCATTTAATGGGGGGAAAGTAGGCGTCAATAAACGTGCAGGTCAGAGCTGACCACAGATTTATTAGATAAAGATTTTAGAGCTACAATCTATCAGTTTGATGACCTGGTAGTAAAATGTTCTACAAAAAAAACTTGTCAAATCATCATAACTCTCACAGTAACTGCTTCAAACTAGTTCACTTTGGTTCTGTTAAGATTAAAACAATTATAGAGAAATGGACAAGATGATAGAAAACAAACATTTTAATTTTCTTTGAGTGACCACATTAAATCAGTGCTGCATACACTTAACATCAGGGGCCTGAGCCTCATATTGTTAGGTTTTACAGAATGTCAACATGAGCAGTGACTGAGTTCAGTTTAACAGTGTTTATTTACAGGAGTGAATATCTGGAACGGGACCTGGAACAGAGGGTTGGATAGTGGTGAGTCTTTTGATTGTTTCCTGTAGGCAGGTGAGAAGAATGAGATAATGAATTGTCTTTTCTTACAGGTTTGGTGGAAGATGATCCACATTAGAGAGAGGTCCAGATTCCAGAGGTGAGTCCACAAGGTGAGTTCAAACAGGTGAGATATTTACAACAGTTGGAGGCAGATTGGCAGCGCTTGTATCAGGTGAGTGGCTCGGCAGATTTCCTCAGGCAGGTGCCAAAAAATGGGAACAGGTCACAGGTTTGCTTACGGGCAGAATCCAAAAAGATCTGGAAACAGGTAAGTACAAAAACACGATTAATCAAGCTTAGGTAACCGGAGGTCTCTAGGAGGCTGAGAACATTACCCCATAAGTAGTTATGCTTCAGCGAAGATCTGTTCCATCAAACAGCCTTATAAAGCCTGGGAGCTGAAGAGTCTTAATCAGGAGCAGGTGAGGGTGATCAGCGCTGCAGCCAATGTTAATGGAGGTAAGAGGTCAAGTCAAAATCCCTCACATATATACCAACGCTGCGTGAAAGGGTGCGTAAATATACGTGCATTTTTCATCTGCCGGGAAAATGTGTGGAAAAAGTTTTTTAGTTGACATTAACCCACAAACTCACGAATCTGAGCTGAATCCACAGAAATATGACTCTATTCAAGGAGCATCTGAACACATTGTTAGATATTTTAGTTTAGATATAAAGATCTATTTTTGTCATATAGATATAAACATACATCAGAGAGCGCAGGCCTGCGAGGCGCACACACAGCTGAGGAGAATAAAATGCGTGAATTGTCTACTGAGGAACTACGCAGTAAGTACTCAACCATGGAGTAGTTACTGAGTATTTAAAAGGGACATCAAAGAGGAACTACTCAGAAACTACTTGGGAAGATGCCTCACTTTACTTTAGGGTACACAAAAACAGTAGTTAATCAGTTACTGCGTAAGTAATGATTAACACAGTAGTTCCTCTTTTTTTCCCAGGTAACTAACCAGTAGTCCCCTAATAATGATGGACTGTGTGTTCCTCAGTGAGTACTGGTAAACAACTCAGTACATCCTCTTTGGTGTCCTTAGTAACTACTCAGTAACTTCTCAGTGACTATAAGTAACTTCTCACTAACTATAAGTAACTTCTCCGTAACTTCTCAGTAACTATAAGTAACTACTCAGTACTTCCTCTTTTGTGCACTTTGTAACAAGTGACAATGCAAATCCCAAAGTCTTGTATTTCCTGTGGTGTCCCCTGCAGGACGTTAGAACTATGTCTGAGCAGAGAAGGTAAACACTGTCAGCTGACCTCCTGCACACAGTTATTAATGATTAAACTGCTGCTGATGAAGATGAACTCTGCTCGTCCTCCTCCGTCTGCAGACAGCATGGCTCCCCTGGTAGAGTGTGTCCCCAACTTCTCCGAGGGCAGAAACAAAGAGGTGAGACTTTTTCAGCTCTGACTGAGTTCTGCTGCAGTTTGAGACCATTTGGTTTCATGTCTGATCGGACCTCAGCAGCTTCAGAACAAACTGTAAGCAGATAAAAGAGCTTAGTTTTAGGTCAAACATAGTCACTTTCAGTATTTTTCATATGTACTTGCAGCATGGCTGTTCAGTTTACAGCTACTACATTCATATCCAAACAAAAATAATTTTATTGTCTCACCTAAAACTTTGAAAAACTGGGGGTCTCAGATTTTAAAGTCTGCAAGTAAACAAAGTTTAATAATCTGTAAAAACATTTCCCTGTCAATCAGGACAATCTTTAAACCTGTTCTGTTGGATTCCTGATCAGATTCTGGTTAATCATCAGTTTGGTTTCAGGTGCAGGTTGTAATCCTCCGACTGCCTCAGTTTTAAAGCTTCATCTTTTGATCTGAGCTCTGCTTGGTTTCAAACAGAACCAGATGTTTTTCGTCTGTGTGATCTGTTCAGGTGATCGATGCCATCTCTGCAGCCATCTCTCAGACCCCAGGCTGTAGCCTGCTGGACGTTGACCCCGGGGCCTCCACTAACCGCACAGTCTACACATTCGTGGGTTCTCCCTCTGCGGTGGTGGAGGGGGCTCTGAGCGCTGCCCGACAGGCCTTTAGCCTCATCGACATGAGCAAACACTCAGGTGAGTCTGAGGCCCAGAGAGAACCCAACGCTCAACAATGTGAAAGCTTTTTAATATACACTTCTTATTTAGGGGAACACCCTCGGACCGGAGCGCTGGACGTCTGTCCCTTCATCCCTGTCCAAAACGTCAGCATGGACGACTGTGTCCACTGTGCCAACGAGTTTGGACGAAGACTGGCAGAGGTGCTGCATGTTCCTGGTCAGAGAGATTTATTTACTTACTTACTAGGGGTGTAAATCACCAGCTTTATCACGATATGATATTACATCGCTATGTTTGGATGACGATTCGATATTTATGGATATCACAAAGTCTGTCTGGATACAATTCAATTCAATTCACAGTCTGTGATCGATATAATGCAATATCATATGCCCATCAAACACAATGACTGTTAGATGAGCATATGATATCGATTCACATCGAGAATATGATGACGATATAGATCGATATTTTAATTTTGCCTTGATATAACTGAATCATTACCCATTCAAATCGATGTATTGAAATAGATTGATATATCGTTATACCCCTATTACTTACTCATTTACTTCATTACTGACCTTTTTAATTAGTTCTATATTTATCTGCACAGAAATCTACAGAGCCCTCGTAAGGACATCGGGAAATTTTTGTCATTTGCATTCCCACAATGTTTTTGTGTTATCTCACAATACTTTTTGTGTTTCTACGCAATGCCACTGATGTTACATGCATGTCTTTTGGCAAGCACAGATTGAATATCTTTCTTTAAGGCTGATTTCATAATAAAACTCAAACATAGTTAGTGTGTGTTCCATTGTTGCTGTTGTCTGGTTTGGCAGCTTTCCCACAAAGTATTTTGAAGTAACACTACAGTATTTGCTCTGCCTGAAGGTTTATTAATCTAGTCTTATATGCACAACATACCACTTTAATTCAGTGTTGGCATAAACGTCTCAGGTCTATCATTTTCAACTTCCTTAACTTGTCGCAACACATCCTGTGTCAGTAACTGCATGTTTCAAAATAAAAGTCTTTTTCAGTAAAGGCAATACAAACCAATACAATATTGCGAAGTAATTACGCAAAGGTTTTGCATGGAAATGCAAAAAGTATTGCTTTGGAACACAAAGGAGATAAAAAACATCCCCCAATGTCCTCTTGGAGGATTTTTTGAAAAAGACAAGAAAATGAATTAAAATATTAGTAGAACAAAATTATTTGCAGTGTGGGTGCAGATGTATCAATTTTGAAATAATGACAAATATAATATAATAAATCAAACAGTTGCTGCTCATAAAATTAGAATATCATGAATAAGTTGATTTATTTCAGTAATTCCATTCAAAAAGTAAAACTTGTATATTAAATTCATTCATTACTCACAGACTGATATATTTCAGATGTTATTTCTTTTAATTTGGATGATTATGCTGATATTGACCAGCACCTGTAATTAATCTGAAAATCCACCACAGTGAATCCTTACAATTCTCTAACTATGTTCATATCTACAATTTTAATAATCCTCACAGTTTATCTTTATGGGGAAGCAGCTCGAACAGAAACAAGGAGGAATCTTCCATCAGTGCGAGTTGGAGAGTACGAAGCTTTACCTGACAAGGTCAGTTTGGTTCTTCCAGTGGAGAGTCAGAACTTCAAAATTTACTTTTTGTTTTTCAAACATCAATTTTTGATGGTTTTGTTTAAATTTTGTCTCCTTAAAGCTGAAACGTCCAGAGTGGGCTCCTGACTTTGGCCCCGCCCACTTTGTCCAGTCGTGGGGCGCCACGGTAACCGGCGCTCGAAAGTTCCTCATCGCCTACAATGTGAATCTGATCGGCACCAAAGAACAGGCTCATCGCATCGCACTGGACATCCGCGAGCAGGGCCGAGGGAAGGACCAGGTGCATGCTGGGAGTCCTGCTGATGAGCTTCCCTGTTTTCTCAAGTTTTTAATTTGCTCTGGGTTTTTCAAAAATATTTTTTAAACTTTTACTTGTTTCAGATTATTTATATGACTTGAACCCTCAATACAAGTTTAATAATTAATTCATTTCTATTCGTTTGAGCAGCCTGGGCTCCTAAAGAAGGTGCAGGGGATGGGCTGGTACCTGGAGGAGGCCAACCTCGCTCAGGTGTCCACCAACATCCTGGACTTTGAGCTGACCCCACTCCACAGCGTGTACGAGGAGATCTGCAGAGATGCTGAGGTCAGAGGTTAAAGTCTTTTGGTGTGGTGTTGCCTGGCAGATCCACTGATGTTGGTTGTTGTTGTGTTCAGGAGCTGAAGCTCCCGGTGGTCGGCTCTCAGATCGTTGGTCTGATCCCCCTGAAGGCTCTGCTGGACTCTGCAGAGTTTTACATCAACAGAGACCAACTCTTCATCATGGAAGAGGAGCATAAAGTCCGACTTGTGAGTCTGTTTGAATCTAACTGGTATCTCAGAGTCTCAGCCTTTGTTTATTTGTTTGTTTGTTTGTTGACAGGTTATCAGCAAACTTGGCCTCGACTCTCTCGGCCCGTTTAATCCAAAGGAGAGAATAATAGAGTGAGTTTCACTGGACGTGAAGTTTTCTCCTGAAAGTCCACACCACACAGTTCTTCTACCTGTGCAGGTACATGGTGAGGTCACAGCAAGAGGAGGGGCTTGTCTCTCTGTCTCTGCGGCAGTTTGTCCACAGTGTTGGAGCTCGGACTGCAGCACCTGGAGGAGGATCTGTTTCTGCAGCGATCGCTGCTCTGGTGAGGTTTTTTTTCACTGTCAGAGTGAGACATCTTCCTCTTTAAACATCTGTTTTGTCAACTCTGCATTTGTCCTGCAGGGGGCGGGGCTTGGTGCCATGGTGGGACAGATGACATACGGCAAGAGACAGTTTGACAATTTGGACGGCGTGATGAGGAGACTGATTCCTCCCTTTCATCAGGCCATGGACGAGCTGCTGCTCATGGTGGACAAAGACACGTCTGCCTTTAATGTCTACATGGTGAGGACAAATATCTGACTCCTGCGGAGACAACTGTGGCATGCAGAGATGACAGAGACATATAGAGACCTGCAGAGACAACTGAGACCTGAAAAGACAACAGACAGTCCAGCATATACAGACCTGCAGAAAAAACAGAAACTTCTACAAACTCCAGACCAAATGTTGTCTTTTTCTGTCCCTCCTGTTGACCTGGTTCTGTCAGATCTGAGTCTGATGTTTCTGTTTTTGCTGCAGGCGGCACTGAAGCTGCCAAAGAACTCTGCTGAGGAAATTAAAAGGTAACAATGTAACTTTCAGACCAGTCGGAGATGCCCCATTATTATATCATCCCTATTATCTAAATAACATGTCAACTTTATGCTGTAGTTTTAAAATGCTCTTGTTTACACTTTATACTGACATGATTCATAATTTATGTCCAACAGAAGAGACGCAGCCATGCAGGATGGTCTGAAGCAGGCTGTCTTTGTCCCCTTGGCTTTGGCTGAAAGGATCAGTGTCCTCTGGCCCTCTCTGAGAGAAATAGTTCTGTACGGAAACATCGGCTGCAAGTCTGATGCTCAGGTCCAACAAAAACACCTCATCCTTAGATTCTCTACACTTTGTTTTCAAATCTGTCTACAATTATAAGAACAAAATCTAATTTTCTCTGACTTTTAGCTCCTATTTCAGTAAAATCTGTCATCACAGAGTAAAATTGTTAATATTAATGTTCTTATGTGTAAATGTTGAGTCAGCATAGAAGCCATTTTGTAGTTACGGCTGTGTTTGCTAAATCCACCAAACACATCCGGGTCACAGGTCATGCAAGGTCAACTTGTTCTGGAAATGCCTAAAAATTGAACATAATTTATTTGGTAAATTTATGTTGTTACACAGATCTGATTTATTTGCTCTAAACCAGGGATGCCCAAACATTTTCCCTGAGAGGGCCAAATTGAAAATTGATCTTAGGACTGCTGGCCAAATGCAATAATATGATACATGAAATGCAAATACTTCTTAAGTAAAGTTGTTTAATTTTTTATGATTAAGCTAGCAATCCAAATTTTTTTGTTTATTAGTTTTTTTTGTTAGCCAATGGATGTGCCGAAAATTTGACGTATATTTGAGCAGCAAAAGCTCATGGGACATTTCATAAATTAAAATTTGAGTATTTGTGGTCTTATAAAGTTTACAAATCTAGATTTGTGCTTAAATCTAATCTAAATGTCTCTTGTTGGTACTTGTATTTTATGTTTAATTCAAAAATAATTCAAAGATAAATTAAGTAACGTAAGTTAAGACTATTTGTACTAAAGCCCTTTTATATAGTTGGACCAATGGTTGAAACGACTAAGTGGAAATATAGTGTTTCTACATAAAACAGGAGAACACAACCAAGTAGCCAGGTCAACAGCTTGTGGGCCAAATCAAATGGCTTGGTGGGCCAATTTTGGCCCACGGGACCTATTTTGGGCACCTCTGTCTAAACTAATTTTTGTTCAACTTCCCTTTAAGATCAGAGATGGAATTTTTCATCCATATCTTTAAGCTATAAATCTGCTTTTAAAGCTTGTTTTTGTTACTTGTTTTTGTTGCCACAGTTGAGAGTTTATATTGTTATGCAAAGTCACTGCATGGTCAGAAGTCCCAACTAACTGATGGATCATTTATGGTATTTTTGCATTTTAAGACCTGCTCTGACCTGGGTTCAAACACGGGTTCTGCATATTTACATTTGGTGTTACAGCTTACTTCCAGCCTGATTTTTGGTTGATTTGACACCCACCTTTGGGTATAAATCTGCTGTATGGCACCGTATACTCTCAAGTGTGTTTCTGCTGTGTTTCTTTTAGCAGCATGCAGCTTTATGGCTCTGTTTTAACTTGTTTTTGATGACAGAAAGATGTTTTCTTGAGTGTCACATTAAATGACATTACATAGGCCTCTTGGGTCCTCTCTATGACAGTCCTGCCCACATGCAAAAACAATTAATATTGTGTAGATTTATGGAAGACCTGGGCTGGGTCAGACATTGCAGTGCAAAAACTCTTTTAGTATATTACTGGTGAAATAATTAAATACTTTGAATATCTAAAGGCGTTCTCAGTATAAATTTGTCACAAGTTACAAAAGGATATTTTTACAAATAAAAACTTAAAATTGCACTTTCTGTTTTAAACCCCTTGCTTGCATCCCATGCCTTCATAACCTATAAACAGAAGAATCGTAGTTGTATACGTCACACAGACGCCTACCCATAATGCAGTGTGAGCAGAAAACCACAAAGTGGCTTATTGGTTTCCTGTTTACTGTTTTTTCCTCATTTGTTTGTTGCAATTAAACTACTTCTGCATAATTTGTGCTTTTTAAACCTTTTATACATCAAAAAGTTCAGGTCGATTTGGAATAGTGTGCTATGACTTTTGTTCTTTTGTTACTTTTATGTATTTTTTGCCATTTTTGGCTTAATTAACAAAACTATTCTTTTCAGTAAAATGTTCTGCTTCAGCTTGGGTTTTACAAATTTTAGGTTTTATTTAGTTTTGGTAGCTACAGCTACAACTTTTGCAATATTAACATTTTGCTACATGTTTGTTAATTTTAGCTTCATAGTTTTAGTAACAACAGTTTCAGCTTCTTCAACAAATTTCTTCCTGTATTTTAGCAGAAAATGTTAATATCTCTAGATAAAGAAAAATAATATTTAGTGTTTTGTCTGCTGGTTTTCAGGTTGCAGCTAAAGCTCTGGAGGCTGCAGTCTTTGGAGCGTACTTCAATGTGATGATCAACCTGAAGGACGTCACAGATGAAGCCTTTAAGCTGACTGTAAGTCTGTACGCAGGGCGTTTATCCTCACTCAGGTTTTTATTCATCAAAAATCTGGTTTTGTTTTGTTCTGCAGACACAAAGGAAAGTTTCTGCGCTCCTGCAGGAGGCAAAAGAAAACGTGACCTCCATCCTGGATGCTGCTGAGAAGAGAAGCTGAGAAATTTTAAGTTAATTAAATCTGAAATTACAAAAAAACCCCAAATAAATAAAAAAACAACAACAGTTTTTGCTTAGGTTTAACTTCACTTTCAGGTCAACAAATTGCACCACTAGGTGTATTAATGGTATTGTTAGTTTATTAAATATACACATAGTGTTTGTAGGTCAATAAATATTCAAGTATTTAATAAAGCTACGGCCGCACAGTGGAGCAGTGGTTACAGCTGTTACCTCACAGCATATTGGTTCACCTTCCATCATCTGGAGTTTTTCTGTGTAGAGTTTACATGTTCTCTACATGCATGTGTTGATCTACAGTTTCCTCTCACAGATTAAAAACATGCATGTCAGGTTAAATATTATCTCTAAATTGTCTCTAGGTGTGGGAAAGAGTGTGAATAATTGTTTCCATGTGTCTCTGTAAGGAACTGGTGTCCCCCACCTCTCACACAGTGACATCCCCCCCTTTGATTTGATAGAATTATTTTATTGAACAACAATATTCACAATGAGAACTCTACTCTAAAACAGATTAGCTCTGAGAATAAAAGTCAATCTGCAGCCACTGAGACACACAAAGCCCCATTTCCCCACCCTGCTAACCCTACAAACCTCATGTTTGTATTCTGTCATTTCTCTAATAAAGTTGATAATTTCATTTTATCTATTTGATGTTGATGCATCTGAATTTAAATCATGTAGTTTCTGTTGAAAAAAAGATCCATTCCAACAAATTTTCACTTCAGTTGGGCTTTTATGTTTCACCAAATGAGGAAACTGATTGTTCTGCTGCTGATTTTGTTTTGGTTTGGGACATTATCCACCTGAGCCCGTTTCAGAAAGCAGGATAAGTAAAAATCCTGAGTAAGTTCTGGGGTAACTAGGTGCATATCCTGGGTTTTTGGTTTCAGAAAGCCAGATATCAGTTATCCTGAGTTAACTTATTCCCGCAACTTACTCTGTGAACTAACCCTGCTCCGTAGCAGGATTACTGGAACATATCCTGAGTTTGTCTGCTGAGAGCTGCACCAGGAACGTGTCAGAGAGGAAGTGTCCTTTTCTAGAGGAGCCTGTAGATGTTGAAGCGCTAATACTCCACAGAAATATAGGTCGGGAGAGAGAGATAATTAGACGTCTTGTTATTGTAGGAGCTATTTATTTATTTATTTTTGTTAAGTCTTGGAATTTAGTTTATTAATTTGATTATTTTCTGGTTAATTATTGATTAGTAATTTTGTTTAATTATAAATGTTTAGAAGAAATTAGTTGGGTAATAATTTGTTTAATTCTTGTATTTATTTATTTATTTATTTGTTCTTTCTATAAATACACAGCCTTTAGGTACATTAGGCATTTTATTTTTGGTGGTCATATGGTTTTATACGAGGCTACCAGACCAGCAGGTTATCAAATTAACAAGCTGTCAGTCAATCAGTAAAAAGGAAGAAATGGGCAGGTGAGACAGGAAGTTAATCAGCACTCAGCGAGGGTGAGAACAGGAGAGGCAAGGAGGGAGGTTGTGAACATGTATCTCATCTTTTCCTGCCAATTTGGAATAAATGTACCATGGAACCGTACCTTTGGACTATTTTTTGCACTGCGTAAACCAAAACAAAATGCATAACATGATTTTTTGAGTTACATCATTAGTTTTGAAAATTTATAAGTTTTTTTATTTTTATTTTATGGACAAATAGTCACTACACAAGTAAAAAACATGGCCTTGGATTTTTGTTGAGTCAACAATCGCAAATCTGTGGATGTTTGGAGGATCCAGCTCCTTTGTTCTTGGGAAGCTGATATCAGGAGGAAAGGGCGGCGCCCACAAGCCTGTCTTTTTTTCAATAAGAGCGGTATGTAACATGATCGCTAAAGCTGTAAAAGATAACGGCCAAACGATTGGAGTTTGATGATAGCGATCAGTGTTACAATACAAGTTTGTCATCTTGAAGTTGAATAAAGGACTGGATGAATGTGTTGCACTATCACACAGAGCCAGTGGATTTGAAATAAACAACAAAACTGCAAGCAATATAAAGAGTTTGTCCCAAAATGTCTGACATAACAGAAGCACATTTGGCCAAGAGTGACTTGGAAGTTTCATCCAACCGAAGCACTAAGTTTACAGAGGACTTGATGTTTTATATAAAAACTTGCCAAGACAAAAGGAATGCTAAAGTCAAGCAAGCAAGACGAATAATGGATGATTTAAATGTTTTGATGGGGTCAAAGGATAAAGCTGACTCAGTAAATTCTCTTTTTGCTACATTTATTCAGTGTTATCAGGATGCAGAGGCCTCACATACAATGTTTACAAGTTTGCCACTACCCTCTGATGAACTTAAGAAACAAAATGAATATTTTGAAAATAAAATGAAGATTTACTTGGAGTTTGCTGATCATGTTAAAGGTTGGTTGTGTGAATTGGGTCAGGCCTTTGTGGAACAAAATGCAGATGATGATCAAGCTAAAGATAATGTTGAAGATGGAATAAATCCTGAAGATAGTGTTTCCAACTTGTGCTCTGTTAAGACAAAAACATGCTCTCAGGTGTCCAGTGTCTCCTGCACAACATCGGCACGCGTAAGGGCTGAAGCCGAAAAGGCAGCACTGCTGGAGCGCGCTGCAGCATTAAAAAGGAAACACCAGCTTGAAGAGCTGGAGGAGAAATTAAAACATGAAAAGGAGCAACTTGAGCTTAAGACTGCATTAGCAGCTGCAAATGCAAAACTCTGTGTTGGAAATAAATTCAGTGTGGCTCAAGACCTTCTGATGGCATGAACTCCTATTATAAAAAAGGCAACTCCAAGTCGGCGCCAAGACTCAATCCATGTGCCAATATTTTTATTTTTTTAATTTTATGGACAAATAGTCACTACAGTTATTTCTAGATGAAAATCTGAGCATTTTTATGTTTTTGATTGAGCAGGTTTCAATCTTTTCCTTCAAATACAGCTTGTAGCTGTTTAACAGGAAGCTTTAAAAACTAAAATGTTCAAATTTCAGTTACATTTCTACTATCTTGTATGAGGTTATGATCAAAGGTTTAAATTCTTAGAGAAGTATATATTCACATCTTTTGTATTGTACATATAATTTTGGTTTTAAAACGAATAAACTTCTGGAAAAAAAAAAAATATATATATATATATATATATATTTTTTTTTTTTTTTTGAGCTCCAGTTGAGCTCTTAGCTCTTTTTGTGAAAAAGGTCAGACTTAATCACCTAAAAGCACTAATTAAACAAACATCCTAACATTATCATGCTACTTTCAAGTGTACAATTATAAATACTGAGAGATACG
>JARVJO010000186.1:8633363-8660161 GCA_031762555.1 Cynodonichthys magdalenae | reverse complement strand
ATAAAATTAATTAATTCTTCTACTTAAGTGACTTTCTTAAAAAAAAAAAAAAAAAAAAAAAAGAAGCCGGGCCAGGGCCGGCCTTGCAGTGCAAAAACGCCTCTGCAGTGAACTCTGAACACTGCAGCTGTCAGTCAAACTGCAGTAACCACGACAACCACCACCAGGGGAGAGAAAGGGGTGTGTGTCAGGTGATGATCAAAGCACCGGTGATCGTTATGGAAACGAGGCCTGACAGCACCTACATCAACACACACACATACAAACTGACCCTGCTGACCTTTGACCCTACTCATTTCTGCACACACACACTGATACCCAGGAGTGTGTGTGTGTGTGGCAATTATTCTGGTTTAACCTTGTCATACTAATTGGTGCACACCCCCAAACCACAATCACACATACATGGTGAAGTATGTGGTGTGACCCAAACACCCCCTGCTGCTCACAGTAAACACAGAAACACTTAACAGAAACAAAAAAACTTGTATACAAATTTTAATGTCAGGCTTAATTAAAAACTATATTCAACAAAAGTAAAACTGATGACTTATTTCAAGTAAATTGTAATTATTTAGATTTTTATTAAAATGCATTTTCAAATCATAAAACTATAAATCATTTCATAGGATTTATACTAATAAATTAGTTTGAATTCAGTAAAACTTTTAAATGTAACAAACGTCTCTTGCTCTTTAATAATTAAAAATCTTTAATAAAACATTTAAAATCTACCAGCTGATATTCAACTCAAACAAACTCAACTTTTGTTATTTAAACGTGAAAAAAGGTGACAGGAAGTTTTTAAGTTACTTTATCTCAACTTTACAGTTAAAACATAAGTATAGGAATAAAAGTCAAATGTAACAGAGCATTCTGTACAAGAACACCCAGTTTAGATGACAAAATGATTATTTCCATAGATGTTTATGTACTTTTCACTGAGAAAAACTAAATTTAATGTTTTTTTAATCAAACATAACTGTAACTCAGAGACCTGACCCTGTTTTACTAAATACAATTTTTTTTATTTCAAACTAATGTTGACCTAAAGTCAATTTTAATCCTTCAGGCTCTAACTGGACCTCAGCGCCCCCTGGTGACGACGTTTCAAACTGCTCAGACTTAATTTAAACAAGAAGTCTAATGTTGAATTAGAATAAGTTACATTATTTTGAACTTGTACTGAAATGTATTGTTTACACTCCTGCGGGATTATTTATTACAGAACAAAAAAACTTTTAAAAGCATCTTAAACACTAATCCCAGCAGCCACTTTAGGATTTAGCACTGTTTATTTTTGCTGATTATTAACCCTAGCCCCTACCTGAACTCTAACCTGCAACCTGCAGCTGAATGAAACAGAGACTGCTGCTAATCCTATGAGCCAGAAACCTTCAAATTCCTTCATTTTTACTGGTGTGAAGGAGGACTGTGGAGGGGGATGCATGAGGACTAAAGCTAAGCTCACATAGTTTCCTTTTTAAAAGCCTTTCAAAATAAACTAGATGGCAGAACCACACTGGTGATGCTCTGACTTTTCTTTTCATTTTAAACTGGAAACAAGAAACTTGTCTTTAAACTGAAAAAATAAAATCACTAATTTCTTATATTTTTTTTTTGCAATTAAATGTTGGGAAATATATTTACTTCTGGTCTAAGCAGTTGGTTTGGAGCTGCAGAATAATAATCCAGGTGTTCTGCTCCCTCTTGTTTAAACCGAGCTGCAGGTTACTCTGAGCGGTTCTCAGCAGAGCAGGTCGGTACCAGATCAGACCAGGTTCTGGCCCTGTTATCTCCAGAACTGTGGCCCATGCTGACGAGGCGGGCTCAGATTATTTATAGACCAGATTCAGACTATTTGACACCTGAACTGGTAAACAACAAACCCGAGGAGTCCGGTTTGCTCAGAACTGATACTGACTAAAAAGGACTTTGTGACAACAGAACTTATATGAACCCTGAACTGTTTATATTTCTACACTCAAAAGCATTTTTGTTTCCTGACTCTTTCGTTTTTATTCATTCAGAATTGTTGACATTTTTTAAAATGTATTCAATTTTTTTAAATAATTCTTTTAAAGGCCCTGTCCCACTATGACATTTTAGATTAATTCTGCCAAATTATGAAAAAAAAACCACTAAATTACTAATGAAAGTTAAATATTTAAAATAATTTGTAGTTGTTTTTTAAAAATCCATCTTTAACATAGACGTCTCCAAACTTCATCAGTTGTCTAAAATGTTATAGTGACACGGTCTAAAAGATGTGTTTCAAATGTTCTATAAGATGTTTTCAGTAATCTTGATGTGCTTCCAGGTGTATTATATGGAGTTGTAAAGGTATCAGAGAGGTTTTTAGTGTTTGTTTACAGACGTCATAAAGAGAATTGAAAAGATTCTTCTAGAGCAGATGTCTGCAACCTGCGGTTCCAGGGCCACATATGGCTCTTTGCAGCTCTGACCACAAATAACTTAGAAATAACTGTTTTTGTTTGACCAAGAAACGGTCATTTTAGTTCAGTTCAGTAGTTTATTGTTATTGGTATTAAAACATTCACAGTTTTACATGATCATAAGATGCCATCAGTAATAACCCTAATAGTGTACACAATAAGAATAACTCAAATAATGCAACTCAAATGTAATTCAGTTCAATTCAGTTCAGCGCCAAGTCACAATATACGTCATCTCAGGGCACTGTACACACACACACACACACACACACACACACAAAATTTTAAGGAAGCAAGCATGAAATAAACGTTTTGATTGGATGGTGAAATGCCACCACAGTTATCATTCCTGCAAAAAACTGAAGTGTGTGTGTGTGTGTGTGTGGGCGGGGGGCGGTTGGGCAATTTGAAAGAGCGAGGTGATGATGGCGAGTTGTAATATCAATGCGTGGGTTCGGAAAATTGTGGACAACCAATGGACAAAATCCCTGAAAAGTGTGCCGCGGATCCAAGACGATGTCATTGTGAAGCAACTGCGGAGGGGGGGTCAACGTGTCAAAGAAAACAATCGCCCAAACAAAGATGAAGTCGGGGAGCGCGATCACGTTTTTGAAAGATGGCCACGTTCAGATTGTTGGTGTTTGTGGCACTGCTGATGATAGTGTTCGTGCTGGAACTGTTGTCATACATGTTAAAGTCAAAGCCAGCCTGAAGCAACAGATCTATGCAGGGTTCATGGCGCTGATAGAAATGGTGAAATCCTTCAGGCCTTCTGTGAACGCCCAGCAGGGTAAGTCAGTTGTTCTTGTCTTGTTTTCATCAAACTTTTGACTCAAGAGTCAGAATCAAACCTTTGTGTCAATGCCATAGAACTTCTCACACCAAAACTTGCTGAACTTTTAACTGATTTGGTGTTTATCACTTATTTTACACACTTTACTGTTTTTCGTCGGAGTGAAGTCGTGACGGCGAAGCGCATTGAGCCACAGCTTTCTTCTTGTAGCAGCTTTGCTCGACTTTCCTAGAAGAATTTTATAAAAGGAGCAAGCTTCTCCTTTATTG
Organism: Cynodonichthys magdalenae; assembly: GCA_031762555.1. Lineage (NCBI taxonomy): Eukaryota > Metazoa > Chordata > Actinopteri > Cyprinodontiformes > Rivulidae > Cynodonichthys > Cynodonichthys magdalenae. The sequence goes on along the minus strand of JARVJO010000186.1, from coordinate 8,656,643 downwards.
TTTACTCGGTTATGTTGCCTCGAACAATTATACACATTACAAAAGTCATTTTTCCCCATTGCTATTGTAAGGAATGTAAACACTCGACACGTACGGCGAATAATCTCCCTTACTTCTGGTGAATGCAGGATAACCGTGTGTGCACATGACTTAAATGTGCAAAAGGTTAATTAATACAAAGCAACAGAGAATAAAGCTTTCTTTTACAGGGGGATAGGATATATATTTTTTACATGAACTGTGTATTGCAGCATTGCAAAATCCTGTTCAGTTATTTTAGTGCAGATTGGAGGAAGACTGAAAAACGTAATATGAATGTGTTGCAGAAATATAAAGTCCAGTTCACAATTTTTGCAAATGAAACATGGAATACTGAGTTAAAGAGAGGGGGGCACAGGGTAGTTCATTCAACAGTCCTTTCTGCACAGGAGTAGAGGCTGGGGACCAGACCGGAGGTTCTGGCACAGAGGGATCTGGGCAGTCGACGGTGGGCTGGGTGGGACTGGTCCTGAATGATGTGAACTCAGCACAGGCAGCAGGACTTTAGGAGTGTGTACAGCTCCCAGCGGTTCTCTCTGCTGATCTGACCTCCGTTTGAAGAGCCTGCTTTAGGCTTTTAGCTTTGATTATGACACACATTCGCTGTGGCATTGTTTCCACGAGCTACTGCAATGTCTCAGTGTTTATTTGTGTCCAAAGTTAAAAATTTTCACCAAGGTGTCAAACATTTCTAGGAGTCTGTCTAATCGTGACGGTTCAAAATACTCAGTCCATAAATGACTAAAATGATTAAATTAATAGTTAATAAAAGTGTAATTAAATTATAACATCTGGGGTGGGGTGGCACACTGGCACAGTTAGCAGAGCCGTTGCCTCAAAAGGTTGCCAGATCAAATCCCGGCCTTTCTGGGTGAAGTGTATATTTTCTCTCTGTGCATTTGTGGGTTTCTGTTTCTTCCCCACAGACCAAAAATGTGTCTGCTAGGCTAATTTGTATAAACTGTTGTGAGACAGTGAATTTGTCTCTGTGTGTCCCTGTGATGGACTTGTGACCTGTCCCCGCCCCTCACACAGTGACCCCCGTCACTCTGAAAGGAAGGAGTGGGTAAAGATGATGGATGGAAGGAGTTTAGAGTAAAGTAGAAAGTTGAGAGCTACAGAAAACTTCTGCAGTTTCTGAACAGTACCAAAGCATCTCCTTTTTTCTCTTAAAACCCAAACAGAGAAACAAAAAGATGAAACAGATTCTTAACGACCAGCTGCAGAATCGGTGACAGATTTTCCTCTGGTTCTGATTCAAACTGGACCTCTGCTGTAAATGAAATATCAGAAGGTCTCTGATAAAAACCAAAGCTGGGTCTTGAATCTGGGCTCATGATCATTCTAAAAAAACAAACTTCTACATTTTAAGATTAGATTCAAATAAATAATGCATTATTACAGTTTTTATCAGTTGCTAAAACACATTTCTTGAAACCATCTGTTTCTCTTAACTGTAAACACAAAACCCAATTTTCAGACTTCTTACACAGAACCTCTGACTCTTCCTGCAAAATCAAACTACAGCCTCAAAATAGTTCAAACGGTCCTCAAAACCAAACGATGTTGTCAAATCTGACCTCAAAGAAATCAAAAGAACAAACACTACAGAGCAGTCAGTACACAACAGGGAATAAAATAAAGCACACTGATAAGATCATGAAGCTTTTGAAATAATCTTTATTCTCCACAAAGGGAAAGGCAACACTTACAAGTGCTAAACAAACACCTGTTTAGCACGTAAAAAATAAAACATATCTCTAATTTATAGAAAACTTTCATCCTACTCTTCCACTTCTTTTCAAACTCAGGTCCTGTACCAGAGGTCTGGAGTTTCAGGGTTCTGTTCAGGATCTTAGCTGTTCTTACAACTGAGCTCTTCTAAATAGATCTCTGAGGGATCTGTTGAAGTCACTCCTCTAGTTTGGGGGTCACGGCACCAAGTGTTCCAGTGACCACCTGGACTATTGATGCTTTGACTCCATAACTTCTGTATTCCCTCTTCTCATTCTTCTTCCTGGTGTTTCAGTCACTTATGATCTCTTCATCCATCACTGCTGCCTTCTTCTCTTGTTTGCCGACCACCATGTCCAGTTGGTCAGCATCACCTGTTTGTTAGTCTGGATCAGGATGTCCCACATGTTAGGTGGCGACTCTCACTTTGACTGTGGGACCTCCAGTCTATATGTTGCATGAGTGTTTAGCCAATAAATAAAATATATATACCGTTTGTTTTGATCTATGTGTAGAAATCTACACCAACATAAGTACATCCAGTTCTTTACAGTATATATATTTAGAGTATTTTCCTCTGATTTTTTTCTATTTCTATATTTAAGCTTAGATGAGCAGGGCTCCTTGTTCTGCTTGTATTGGTTTGTTCCCATCATTAGACACGTGATCTATTTTTTGTGTTTCAGTTCAGACCGCAGAGCTTTATTTGTCTCTCTTTTGCTTCCTGTGCTGATCATTGTGGAACCATGTGAATCACAGAGATAAATGTGTTTTAGTGGTGAAAATAGGTCTGTAAGTTGTGTCTAACGTGCTTAGAGTTCTGACAAAAGGGTGGTCATTTTAATAAATGGGTTCAGGGAACTGAGCGTTTGGTTCAAACAGGGTTTAGTGTTTTAGCAACTGAGAAAAACTGTAAAAACTCACCAAATAAAGATGTTGCATCACAATCTGTTTTACAGTGGATTTACTTGAGCTCTTCCTCAATCTAAAGCAAAAAGTAAATAATAAAACTTAATAAATGGAAATTATGCTTAAATATTCTAATATTTACGTAAGTCTTTAGGAGTTACCTCTAAAATGTTCTGAATGACTTCTACATTATTTTCAGGCATCTTTCATTTAATCTGGAACATCTTCCACCATCATAAAAAACCCTATGTAACTCTCTGTAAACCTTTAAAAACTCCTTTAAACTCCTGAGGACCTCCTCCTAAATGACCTCTTTACAAGCTGGGTGAACTTCATAAACAGATTTCTTTATTTTGAAAATCTAAAACATCATGAAATGAAGTTTGACCCACCCCCATGAATAAAAAAAAACACCAAAATCCTCATTAAAATCTTTTTATTTAAGCTCAACATGAAATAAAAAAATGCATAGCTCTGAGAAACAAACAGCATTTTTACATAAATTAAGACTCCAGAAATGTTTCAACTCAAAAAGTAAAACAGTGTTAAATATTTTGCTGGTTTTTAATGTTTCGGACTTCGCAGCATTTTATCTGAACCTTCTTCATCGACGAGAGGAAGAAGAGTCCGGGTTTAAAATTCAGGTAAACATCGACCAATCAAATCACTCCGTTCAGCTTTAGAAAGTTAAAAGTCTCACAAACTTTTAGGGTTTTTTTCATCTTTACAGCTAAATCAATTAAATGAAACCTCTAAATGTTTTTATTATTTACATGATTGAAGAGTTTTTTTTCCCCCAGATATTAAACTGATGAGTCATTAAATCTATTCAGTGGGTTGTTTTATTTGTGCGTCACCAAAGCAGCTGCTTCCATTTCAGTCGCACTGAGCCGTTTTGTTTGCATAGTTTGAAACTTACAGCATGAAATGAAAGATGACAAAAAAAAAACTGAAAACAGTGCAAACACCTCACCAAGACTGTGATTCTCAGAAAAAGTTGGACAAAAATCTTTCCTTTGATTGAACAGAAACCCCAAAACAAATTGACCAAATTTTAGCTTTAGCTACAAAATTTATTTCTGTATATTTAAAACCAAAGGCTGATTAAAAAAGGACACTTCTGTCATTGTTCACCGCTGATTAAACAGTAAATTTATCTAAAGTTTGTAAAAATCTAAGCATCAGACGTTCAAGAATCCTGACTCCAGTTTCTGGTTTTTGTTTTCTACATTTTCTACAAGTGAAGTGATGCTGTTTATTTATCTAGAAAAAATATTATATGTGGAAATATTTTACCTTAATCTAATTTTCTTTTAGGATCAATGAAGTATTTTTGAATTGAACTTTTTTTTTTTGTTTGCCCTGGCTCTAACCCTAAAAGATAAACATCCACCTATCAGAGCAGCACAAGCTGCTGTTTTAGGACATTTATGGAAAACTGTTCCAAATCTGACTTCACTATTTAACACTTCATACCATAGTTTACCAGCTAAACAAATAAAGTTTAGTTTAATTAAATCGCTTGTTTCAATAATGTCTGAGGTTTTTCATTTTGCTTCTCTGGAGAAGTAAAATTTGTGGTACATGATGCAACAACTAAAGAACTAAATGGAATGAAAATAAACTATTTGTTTTCTTTAAGACATTAAAATGAAATCATTTGTTCTTTGTGAAAACCTCAACATTTCCTGAAAATGTACCCAACGCTTTTAAAACCTAATCAGCATTGCAGAGATAACAAAGACGCGTCCCTTATTTTAATTGACGTAACATGAAAACTCCAGTAATTTATGAGTCGAACCACTACATGGGTGATGCAACAGGACACTCCTGGTTTTTTTATTTCCTGTTTCTTTCTATTTCTATTTTAGCATGCAGACTGCAGCTGCAGACTTTTAAATAAAAAAGAAAGTAAAAAAAATAAAAAATCTGAAGTTATTTGTTTTTTTTTTTACCTTTGTTGGGATTCACCATGTCCTGCATGACTGAGAAGCTACATCAACTTCCAGACTTTTTAGGACTGCGCAGGTACTCTGGACCACCTCCTGCGGCGTCCCTCAGGGATCCAATCTGGTTCCTCAGAAGTTGGAGTTTTGTGGAAAGTTACTTCTGCGTTAAAAACGTTTGGTTTAATGTTTAAATAAAGAAGTAGTGAATGTCATAGTTGTGCAATCCTTATATGTTTGCACCAATAAGACTAAAGATTTGTTATAGGTCAATCAAAAACCACCACCAGTCAATCAAGGTTCAGCTCAGTGGTCGTTTAAAATGATATTTAAATGAAATAAAAAAGCCAGAACATTGTAGCACACTTGCTCCTTTGTTTTTGTTTCTCACTAGCTTTGACCACAATTATTAAAGATAATTAAAAGGCCCTGTCACGCTATAACATATTATTCAACTTATACCAGCTTATAAAATGTTGTTTTGACTAAAATAATCTTAAAATATATTTGATATAACTGTTTGCATTACAGTCTGTTAATGTCCAAAAGAGGCTTGAAGGGGTGGCTGTGGCAGAGTGGTTATGCATTAAATTATAAAGCATTTTTGAGTGTCTCGAAATGCATTATATAAGACTTATTCATTATTATTATTAATATAATTATTACTGAAGTAGACTTTTATTCCATCTTCAGCACTGGACAAAATATTCATAAGTTGGCATAAGTTCTTTAAAATGTTAGTGTAACAGGGCCATAAGACCAAGAAGGTCACCAGTCTCCTTCCTGGCCCTTCTGGGTAGAGTTTGCATGGTTTTCAGTGGGTACTCCAGTTTCCTCCCACAGATCAAAAACATCAATTTTAGGCTGATTAGCTTTAAATTATCCCTAGGTGGGAGTGAGAGGGTTAATGATTGTCTTGTTTGTCTCTGTTTGGTCCTGTGATGGACTTGCAACCTGTCCAGTGTGTCTCCTGCCTCTCACACAGGGACTGCTGGAGACGAACACCAGGTCTTTGAGACCAAGAAAGGAAAAAAGGGTGTAAAAAAAAATAATTATAGATGGATTGATTGATGGACTTCAAATTTGAACAATATTTCACTGCTAAATAGTTTCAGCATGATTATTGGCTCATATCTGCAATTTTGAGTGGTGAAAATAAAACCAGCAATGCAGGAACCAGACCACCAAATTTCTCTTGAACGTGTTTCCTGCCAGCTTTGGTCAAAACTTTACATCAAATAATTAGCAAAACACACTCTTCAAATCCAAGCCGTAATTGTTTTTCTTCAAATATTAGAACACCTTTTATTCTGAAAAACTGAGTTCACTCAGGACTGTTGTTTGTTCACTTTGTGCTCCTTTTTAAAATAAACTACAATGACAGAAAGACACTCAGTTGTTCCTCTATTTTTTCAGAAGGTAGGGCAGGCGTTGTTGAAACCTGCCTTGACGGGGAAATCACCGTTAGGAAACAACGTGTTGCTACCAGGTACTGACGTAAAGAAAAACAGAGGCCATGATGGTTGCGTTAGTTCTTCAAATTCACCCATTTTCAGTCGATCTTAGCAGGGTTAACATAGCTCCTTAAACATCCTCCTTCTCATAGCCGAGCTGAACCCACCTCTGATTGACCTCTGACCTTTCTACTCCTGGTTTTGTTGACATGGGGTGAAAGGATAATTTGTCCTTTTCTGGGTTTCACAGCAAACCTTTCCTAGAAACTTAGCAAATCAAAAGGATGGGCTGTGACTTTCAAATGTTCCAAATCTAGTTAAAACAGTCAATTGAAGCGTTAACATGATCGTCATGGCCTTTGCTTTCTGTTCCAGTCAGGTTGTTTTTTTTGTCAACAGAACACCTGCTGCCCGCCCCCTGCTCGTAAAATAGAAAAGAGAAACTGTTTCGTTTACACTGCAGGTTTTAATTTTCAAGTCTGATTTTTTCTTGCACGTTGTTTACAAAGTAAACGTGTACGCTGGAGATGTTAGCGTGTCTCGATTCTGAAGTTGTGTAATCAGAGGCGATTAAATAATTAAATGTAAACACCGCTACAGAGCAGTGTTTACATTTAAACCTCTCTTTTGCTCGAGCAGGATTGTATTTTTGGAACGGGAGCAACGCGCTGAAAGCGAAACCAACTCAAGTATCGATCCCACAACTTTAATATCGATATGGTCCGACGTTCACATCGGCATCACATGTTGCTGTGGATTCTCAGTCATTCAGGAAAATTAAAAGATAAAGAGATGAAGCAACTGGTCCATGTCAGTGGCTGGACCCGCTCAGCCCCGCCTCACTGATGTAAAAGTTGGATGAAATGGAAAACGAGCGTTCAGACTGAGGTCGCTTTGAAAAACATCAGATATGTATCTGATTCAGCACCACATACTGAAAAAACCCACATTCAGATTATCATGATAAAATCAGATGTGGGTCACATTTGTCTGCAGTGTGAACATAGCTGAGTGCTCCAGTCTTTATAATGATGTAGTTTATTTTGAAAGGATCATACAGTGTGAAGTCAGCTTTACTGACGAAGTAATATGAATATTATTAAGAGAAAAATCTAAAAAAAAGTTAATGACGATATTTGAAGTGTTTTTGCCTAAAATTCAGATCTTTACCTAATGACAGATTTATATTTTTATTTCTACAAAATTGTTCTTATTCGAATAAAAATATTCAGACTTTTCATTGAAATGTTTTGACTCCTTGTAAAAAAAATATGAACAATTACCTCAAAGCTGATTAATTAGACATTTTCTTCTTTTTTTTGTTCAACGTTTTACTATTGTTTGTCTTACCGATGTTAAAAACAGCACAAGAGGAGAAACTAAACTTGTTTTCAGGAGGATTTATTCACAAATCGTGTTTTACGTTTAAAGTAACGGATAAAAACCAAACCTCAGCTGCAGGCACTTATTAGCCTGTAAAATGCCACAAACTTTAAAAAGACTCAAATTGTACATTTACATTAAAATTAAATAGAATAAAAATGAATTCTGCAGTTTTCAGACAGAGATTCAATATGTATCTGAGGTTTTCACTTTTTAAATGAATTGTTTTTTAGAACCTGCTTCAGAACTTCTGAGATAATATCAATCCTTGAAATAGTTTCAGTTTTAGAATAAACTTTCTGTTTTCAGGATTAAATGATTGAAACTGACGTCTGGTTTGAAGTTAAAGAGCTAAAAGTTTGTGTAAAAAAACAAAACACCCCTACTGTTGGGTTTGTGTAAGCGGAAATAACCGGCTCAGTTCCTGCAGCCAACCTCCTCTTTGTACCGGTTTGTGAGCGTGTTGGCTTTGTGCGTCAGTTTGGACAGAACCGTGTGGAGTCCGCTCAGGTGGAAGTGGAACTGTTTCTGCAGGTCGTCCTCCTCCAGCTCTGCTCGCGCCACCTCCTTCAGGTCTACCTTCTCTCTGGGCTGCTCGTCGCCCTTCTCGGTGCCGATGCTTTTGGGCCACTCGGCGCCTTCGTCTTTGAGCGGCTCCCCCTGCAGGACACCCCACTCGATGTCGTTCCGGATGGACTTGAGCAGAACGTACGAGCTGTACATGTCTCCGTCCTCCTGCTGGAAGTAGGCTCTGCCGTTGCTGGTGGTCCTGGCGCCGGTCTCTGGAAGCTTCGGCTCCTGGCTGTGGTCCAGCGGGACGTCGCGCAGCAGATTTGGCACCATCACCGTCTGGTCCATGTTGTTGACGGCGCCAATGAAGCGGTTCATGGCGTTGAAGAGCGAGTTCTTCTGGTTGTAGGAGTCAGATATCTGCATCATGGTGGACAGGGGATCACCTGTCCCGCCCAGAACCAAACTTAGCCCGTTAATGCTCTTTGGTGGATTATATCAAGGCTGCAGCCTGATCCTGGGTCAGCTCTGAACCCGCTCCTGATCCCAGAGAGGCACTCACCACTCCCACATCAACCACCGGACCAGCTTCCTGGTTCCAGACCCCGGTCCTGGCTGGTGTTGGAAGGTGTCTCGCTCCAGACCTCCGTTCTGGAAAACAAGCAGGAAGAGGAACTGATGGACCAGTGTTTCTGTAGGCGCCTCCTTAGGTTCATAAAGTCACATTATTTCATTCCAGGTCTCATGCAGGAGAATAAAACAAAGAATCAGGAAGTGTCCAACAGGCTAATTCTGTTAGCACAGGAGCTAACTGCTTCCTGGAAGCCCAGAGTTGAAAAATATCCCAGAATGTAAATATTTATATCAGACATTAATACTTAAAGTTCATTTAATAAACAGAAACTGCCTGCAGCTGCTAATAACTAGCCCTAAAAACAAGAAATTAGCAGTTGCTATTCTATGTCTATTATCGGACAGCTGTATCCCTCTGCGTCTTTTTATTTTTTTTATCATTTTACTCCGTTATGTCCGGAGAATCTCTTTGTTCCTAACATACAGACATATTCTCTTCTACAATAATCCATTTTATGGTCAGTTTTGTTTTGTTTTGATTTTTAGTCCTATTTTCTGTGAGATGCTGCGTCCAAAAAATACAAAGCTTAAATGGAAACCGGATGTTTTTAAGTTTACAACGTGAATTACATGTTTAAAACCTGACATCTACGTTTATTCTGGAGTTAAACGTCTTCAGTCTTTCTGAAAGACGAGCCTTCATAAAAGATTATCTGTTTTTCAAAATTAGAGCAAAAATAAATGTGATAAAAAAGGGCGCATCCGATAATGGAACCAGCATGTCCGATAATGGAACTAACGATTGCCTGAACGTTTTAATGTAAATTTCGACAACAACAGCAAAAATAAAAATGCTAATCCTAATACTGCATCAGCATAAAGTATTATTCTTTTCTAACAGGATTTAACGTTACCGCTGGTTAACGGTTCATTTCTCCGCAGTTACCGGATCAGAACCGGTCTGTTCGCCGACCCGCCCCAGGCGACGTTTAATTCCGGTTTCCGCTAACTCACTGGCCCGGTGATCTTACCGTGACTCGGTCGCTGTTCCCGGGAGCTCTCAGCCTGGGAACCGGCGGGTTCTGTTCGTGTACCGGTCCGGGGGGGGAGAGAGGAGCACCGATGGGTCAGGTCAGTCCGAACCGAGCCAAGAAGCTGCAGGAGGAGGAAGAAGCAGCGAGGGCGGAGCTTACATCGGCAGGAACACATCCAGCCAATCACAATGAGGGACCACTGATTCAGCCAATCAGGCACGACGTGGCGTCACATAGACCGTTGGAAAATGTAAGAACGGATTACTTACACTTAATTATCTGACTTTTTTTCATTACTTTCTGAATATTTAAGTCAGAATATTATTTTATGTGTGTGAATTTGTTATTTAAATTAAATAACTAAGTAAGTAACTTCCCTTTATCACATAATAAATAACAGTACTTTCATATACTGTTATATTGTTATGTAAATAAAAAGCATTATATTCTATATACAGTTTCAAAGTTTAGAACTAATAAAGAGTCTATAAGGCTAAAAAGTTCAAATCAAGACAATAAATATATATTTTTACCTGCACCATGTTGATGGCGAATTTCTAATTTGGAATAAATTATTAACACTTAAATAAAGAATTATATTTTTTATTCTTTTCAAACTGAATACTTTGTCTTAATTGTGTGCAGGGGTTCAAAAACCTTTACATTGATTGGATGCCCCCCCAAATCAGAGCTTCTGACCGAGGATCCCCTTGCAAACCCACAAACAATGCTTCAAAATATGTAAATAAACATAAACTTTTAGAAAGTTTTGTCTCACTTTAATTCATGATTCAATAATTATTGTGCTACATTTGTTTACCGTCGGAATTTTATTAACTAAGATGTTTTAAACATTGTATTATATTCCTGCTGAAAAACAACTTTTCAGCAAGCTGTTAACAAGAAGAACAGAACAAAAGCTCTTAAGCTCTGAACAGTTCATAAATTTCATTTTATAACACTAATTAAAAAATTTCATTAGATTTAAGATTTTTAACTTTTTAACTTCTTTCCAGGTTTCTGAATAGGAAAAATAGTTGTAATTAAGACTGTTCTATGTAAAATAAATGGCCTTGTTACAGTATTAATACTAGTTGGTGGAGTGTCGCCCTCATCTGGCCTTACATCAACACTACAGCTCATTTCTGTCAGAACTGCTTTTAATTTGGAAAATCATGAGATATATATGTAATCAACAAAGTTATCTGTCTGTCTGTCTTTTTTGTATAACTATATTTTACCCATTCATCTATCAAAATATTTACTTTATACCAGGGGTGCCCAAACATTTTCCCTGAGAGGGCCAAAATTAAAATCAATCTGAGGGCCGCGGGTCAAATGCAATAATATAATACATGAAAATGTCTTTAATTCCTTCAGCGCTTTTGTTCTCTTTAAACTCTTCAGCATTTTGCTTATTCGGTCTATTGTTTTACTACTTTTAACTAGTGTTCTTTTAGCTGTAAGCAATTTGTTTCAGCATTTTCAGCTAATTTTTAGCAGTCATTCAGCTCTTGGTATTCACATTACCTTTTTATCTTTTGAAAAAAATGTATTAGTTGATTCGACTGAATAATTATGATGTAAATTTTGTGTGACATTTGCCTGTCTGTTCAATTTTTAATATGACATTTGATATTTTTAATCAACAGAACTAAACCTTTATTTTTTAACACAGCAGTGAAATGTGTTTTATTACACATTAAAATACAGACCACAATTTTCTTCAACACAGAATGTAACCATTAATAAAACTAAATTAGAAGTTAGCACCTCCTGCTGGATTCACAGATAAACTACACTCAGAAACCATAAAGTGAAAGGAAAAAAATATGTTGCTATTTTTACCAAAACGCCAAGTAAATTGAAAAAACTACAATAATCTGTTTGTGCAGGTTTCCATGGTGCTGTACATCACGTAGTTTTCTGAAAGAGATAAAAACACCGCGTACAGATGTCAAAACCACAGGAGCTCTTTAAGGGCAAACCAGACTAATAAAACAGTTAAAGGTTAGGTGGGGTTTCAGTGATGGTTTAGTTTGTAGAAATAAATTAAAGTGATTGTTCTTTATAGGAATAAAACATCTTTGACTTGCCTGTCAGACCATCTCGTACTGATTGGTGCTGATGAAGTGAGACAAACAGCAGGCCAGAGACATCCCGATTACCTGAGACACCACAGGTTAGTTAGACTTCAGTCTAAAGCTGAAACTGGTTTTATTTCAAACATAAACTATTAAAAATAAAAAAATAATCTGTCCTGATTTACTAAAAGTTAGAGTGTCTAAAATGATGTGCAAACTTGAGCTGATCTACTGACCTCATTAATTATTCAGAACATATGATTGATTACCGGAATCCACAAAATCCCCATATATTAAGGAGCTCTGCACTACTTTTGCACCTGTTATGATTTGCTCACGCAATCTTAGGCTACGTTCACACTGCAGGCAAATACCCAGATTTTTTTTGTCTCTATGTGACCCAAATCCAACTGTTTTCATTACAGTCTGAATGTGACAAATCCAATTTGTTGAATCAGACCCAGACTTTTTCAGTATGTGGTACTAAATCAGATACATTTCTGATGTTTTTCAAACAGACTGCAGTCTGAACGCTTCATGTTGCATCAGACTTTTACACCTGTGAGGTGGGGGTGAGTGGATCAATCCAACAATAATGACACCAACCTGGAGTCATGCAGTTGTAGCTTCACACATCTTCAGCTACAGAACAGAAGTCCAGTTGCTTCATCTTTTTTCTTTTAATTTTCCATGTCCTGGACGACTGAGAATCCACAGAAACATCTGATCGGAACATCCAACGTTGGTTGCAGATGAATGGATACTAAAGTTACTCAATCGATACTTTAACACATCACTTTCCAAAAATAAAATGCTGGACTGGACCATCTGGTCAGAGGCAGGTTCAGATATAAACACTGAACTAAACAAGCATATCAGATAATCTTTTAATTGGCTCTGATAGCAACAACTACTTCTGAGTCCACATGCTAACAAGTAGCATCCATGGTTAGCTAACTCTGTAAACAAGCAGCCAGCTGAATGTGACATCAAGCCATCTTCTGTGCATGCTGTAGTGTTGTAGTCAAGACCACTTAACCCGAGACCAAGTCAAGACCACCACAGTGTATCGAGACCGAGACAAAACCAAGACTTTTAGGGCCTGGACCAAGTTGAGACTAAGACAGAGGGAGAGCGAGACCGAGTTAAGACTGAGACCAGAAAAAAACAAAACAGAAAACTAGTTCCCTAAAAGATAAGAGTATTCTGTAAACATGTAGCTAACTTAATATATAGAGCTAGTATTTACAAAATCTCTTTGTGAATTGCTGAGTAAAGAATTTTGCTACAGAGGCAGATTGCTAACATTAGCTAACATTAGTGATGATAAAAGTTTAACGTTCTCCCTACCGTCTCTGTAAATGAAGCACTCCATCAAGGGCATGGAGCGTTCACACTGGAGTCTGATGGAAGTTGTATTTAAAATAAAATGTGAACGAACCAAAAAATCTGATTTAAAAAAAAAATTAATAAATAAATCAGAACTGAGCATTAACCTGCAGTGTGAAAGTAGCCTTAGTAGATGACCCTATATGACGCCCATAGATAACACGTGCAATTTTATTTTTTAGTTTGCCCAGCAATTTAGTGCTTGTTATTTGGGAACTTAATGAATCAGGTCCGTATTGTTTTAAAAAATAAAGTCAGGTGCCTGAGAGAAGGCGATGCCAAAGGTCACCCCGGCAATGATCCCCATGTTACTGTCGATGAAGGACACCACCAACTCATAACAGCCCTGCAGAGACAAAGAGACAGTTTATCCATCCATCCATCCATCCATCCATCCATCCATCATTACTGTAGATCCACTCTGCAGCAGTCAGTGATTTAAAGATTACTGACTACCCTTGTTGACGTCATTAATATTTTTTTGCTTTCAAGAAGAGTTCCTGTGATAAATTTTATATATATAACTATTTAAGAAGTTGAAGTGGCTCCACACAGCTTGATTTCATTGCTGTTTTTTTATATGTCCTTATTTATTATCAGAACATTGTGATGTAATTAACCATCTCTACAGACTATCTGAGACCTCCTGACCTGTCTGTAGATTTTCCGTGCAGCCAGAGTTGCATTCTTCATGTCGGCTCCGCTGCAGTCGGCAAAACTGACACAACAGCTGGCAGGAATCCCACCGACAGGAAAATACACACTGCTCAACCAGCTGGTGTAGTTATAAACTCCACAGCAGTGCAGCTACAGACAAACACATAAAAAACTCAGACATCATGTTTAAAGACTGTTTCTGTAAAATCCCTCACATAAATCAGTGCATCATCTGTGTATCATTGAACCTGTGTGAATAAAACCCAGTGGAGCACCTGTCAGCCAGAGAAATTAGATTTTCACAGAAAACACAATGACTGCTGCTGAAATATTCTGAAAAACCTGAATGGCAGTTGGTATAGCTAAAATAGCAAAACACTAGCTAAAAAGTTTAGAACAGTAGCTATTACCTGGGATAAGCAGACAAAAATGAAGCCAGTATACTGAAGCATTACAAAGCTTCGGTATACTGGCTGAAACAAAGTGTTAGCTAAATGCTAAAAGTAGCTAAAGGTAGCAGAACAGAACCTAAATATTAAGAGTACTATAATAACACCAAGACAGATTTTACAGAGAAGAATGTTCTTTTAAAAGAAAAGTCAGACCTCGATGTAAACAAGTAAATATTCATAAAGTAAAATAATTTTAAAATTATTACAATTACAAAAACCATTAGTCACAAAGTTTCAATATATTAACAACTAAATTATTCCAAAGTATGCTGACATAATTGTACAGCATATTGTAAAAAAAATACACAAAGTACTAAAAAACTGTAACTTTTATTGTTTGAGAACGAGGAACTAGAGACGAGAAAATATAAAAGATGTGAAACTCAAAGGGCCCAGATTCAGATTCAGATTCAATCTGTTCAGATTGAAATTCTGGATCATATTGTTTTTTAATGTCTAAAATATGGAACAAATAAGGAGACATTTTGAGGTGAAACATAAAGATTTGTGGGTCTAAAGTAAACAATCTGGAACTCACTCTGCGCTGGACACCGTCCACAGCCAGACTCCTGTCATCCTGTCCATCATATCTCATCACCGCCTCGTTGTACGAAGTCAGAAACGTCCCTTTAATCTGGAAACACAGATGTTTCTTACTTCATCGAATAAACCGTTTTTCTGTTAAAATAATAAAAATCTGAGATACTTCTGACCTCGTGACGAAAGATGAACCCAGAGATCCCACCAATGACTTCGGTCACGAAGACCAGAGACAGAAACACGGCATACTGAGAGGAAGTTAGAGGTAAATATCATGTCTGTCTCCCCACCACTCAGAAGACACCAGACTACAGCTCTCACCAGTTTCAGCATCCAGGGGCGCCCCCTGCAGGTGGCAAAGCAGCCGAACAGCCCGAACAGCACAATAGCAGCTCCAGTGCCGGCGAGTGCGTACGGTGCCTGGGAGGGGCTGTTGGACATCAGCAGCATGTAGGGGCCCAACATGAACTTCCACCATAACCCCACTGCCAGCAGGACCACACCTGTCACCTGAGAGGAGGGGGGGCACAGGTCAAGCTATTAGCCAATCAAGTGCTTTCTTTTATTATTTTTGAAATTACGGGACAAAATAATATTTTCACACATGTCGAGTTGAACAGATTGTTCAAAATTACACAGATTTTTACCTCATTTTGCAGATATACCGATTATACAGAAAATCTCATGGACATTTTCTTCAAATTTATTTGACATTTTATAGTCTGTAAGGAGATGCTAAGTTCACTCCCTCCTCCTCTACCTCCTCTTCCCACTAGACTGTACCTGCTCCAACGTAGATATGGTTATTTACCCTCTGCTCCATGGCCACATTTGATGCCTCAGCCAATTTACAGATAGACCTAAAATCTGGTGTGGTAGTAGCTGAGAGTTGCCCTCAACACATACTCTGACTATGCTCTGATTGTAATAGTTAAATGTGAAGGCATATTAATTATTAACCCCTCCTGCACTCTGGTGTTTGTTTTCTTTGTAAGGTCAGGCAGTAAATATGATCTGAAAGGATTTCGTATTGTTTTTCTTTTAGATGCAACTGGCAGCAGATGGACTGAGTCACAGAAACGGTTCGAGTTGTGAATCAGCAACTCATGACAGTAAAGCCACAAACAGACGGGAAAAGATGCTCAGATCAGCTTTCTGACAACAAGACAAGAGGAGAAACAACCGAATCACTGCCATCTCTTAACATAATCTCTTAGCACAAGTTTTAACCATCATCTCACACAGAAATACAATTTTCTGATCAATAATCTGTGTCTAAAGGTTTTAGTTATCATGTACACTTTAATAAAGCCAACAGTTGTTCCTAATGAAGCATATTTTTATCAGGACAGTTTGATTGGTTCTTTTGATTTCAGCGAACAGACTTTTAGGTTTTGGATCAGAGCTGCTGAAGGATAAAAGAAAAGATAAATGACAGAGACACATATGGTATGGATTAATTTTGGTAAGGCTCACCTCTGCCTGTTTGCTTGTTTATGTTGGCCCAAAGTATGGCAGGTTGTTTCACAATATAATAAAATCACTCTCCTATTGACTATTTCAGATTTCAGTTATAGCATTTCAATCTTTCCATCAATCAATTATCTTCTGCTTTATCCGAAGTCGGGTCGCGGGGGCAGCAGCTTGAGCAGGGAGACCCTGACCTCTCTTTCCCCAGTCACCTCTTCCAGCTCTTCTGGGAGGACTCCAAGGCGTTCCCAGGCCAGCCGAGAGACATAGTCTGTCCAGCATGTCCTGGGTCTTCCTAGGCGTCTCCTCCCAGTTGGACATGCCTGAAGCACCTCCCTAGGGAGGTGTCCAGGAAGCATCCTTACCAGATGCCAAAGCCTCGACAAAACCACCTCTCAACGTGGAGGAGCAGCGGTTCTACTCTGAGTCTCTCCCTGATAACTGAACTTCTCACCCTATCTCTAAGGGAGAGTCCAGCTACCCTGCAGAGAAAACTCATTTTGACCGCTTGTATCCACGATCTTGTTCTTTTGGTCTCTACCCAAAGATCGTGACCATAGGTGAGGGTAGGAACATAGTCTGATCGATAAACAGAGAGCTTTGCCTTCCAGTTCAGCTCCTTCTTCACCACAACAGACCGTTATAGAGTCCGCTGCACCGATCCGTCTATCACTCTCACGCTCCATTCTTCCCAAGACCCCAAGATACTTCTTCCACTCGAGGCAGAAATTTACCCCCAACCCAAAGAGAGCAGTCCACCCTTTTCTGACTGAGGACCATGGACTCAGATTTGGAGGTGCTGATCCTCATCCCAGCCGAGCCCAGTTGTCGCATTTCTTCTAATCAAAATCATGTTCTTACCAGTCAGAATTGATATTAAGAGATTTAAATTATTTTCATACAAATAGAAATTAAAAGTAAACAACCTGCAATGCACTGTACCAACTCCAGAGAGCAAACAGGCAGAGCTGAGCACACAGGAGATGTTCAGCAAGTGTTGTTTTCCCAGCTTAATACGCCTCCGTGCATCGGTCTCACCCTGTTCAACTTGATGGTGCAAAAATGATTCTGTAGCTGCAGCCTGTTTTAGTATTTTAGTCGAGCTGTGATGAGAGTATAACAAATCTGCAGACATTTTTTTTTCTTTGATTCAGACAGAAAGATGTTTGTGTTTTTAAAATCCCACTCTGAAAAATATGTTGCAGTAAAATCTGTTCCAAAACAATCAAAGCAAAGAAAAATACACTTAGATCCTTGTTAGAAGCTGAAAAAAAAATGATGAACTCGTCTCCAGCAGATCAGAGATCAGAGTGTCCCTGCTGTCAGCTGTGAGAAAATATCAGCTCTGATTAAAAACACCTTCTGGTAGATTTTTACCCATCGATCTACAGGCAGCATCATCTGTGCAGACTTAAGTCCAGACTGAGCTCTGCAAAAAATAATATTAATGTCGTAATAACACGAAGTAAATAACATTCAGACAACACACAAAACCTGCAGAACAAACAAAAGATAAAGAACCAAATGACAAACTCGGGTGTCAAGTCCACAGAGCCAGGGCTGAAAGCCACCATCCAACAACAATCATATAATTCACACAGTAAGATATCTGTGCAGATCTTTGGCCTTATTTTGCCATCCTGGCAATCTTATGAACATCATGATTATCATGATGGCTCTAAAGATAATCTGATGAGATAATCCTGTTGTGCATGGTGTGTTAGGCATGATCTAGTCTAGTCTTTTTCAAAGTGGGGGCCGCCAGGGGGTGCTAAGGTGGGCTCAGAAAGCTGGAGGCAAGATAAGAAAAAAAAAGTCAAAATTTGTCTAATAAATATTTGAAATCATTATCAAATCTGTTTTTCAATCATTATTTTAAAATATAATTTATAATAATATATCAAAATGTTATTTAAGAGAGCTTAAGACAAATTTGGTTTCTTTTGTTCTCTTCAATATAATAGTATTCTGCTAAACAACATATTTTGAAATGTTGTTTGTGGGTTTGCAATGGGGGGTCCCCACCCAGAAGCTAATGCTGTTTGGGGGGCCATAGCATGAGAACCCTTGATCTAGTCTGCTCAAATGGACACCGGGACCACTCTGATCTCAAATCAGGGATATGCAACATGTTGAATTGTCTTGGCCCAATATTCCAGCGTGTTTGGTGTCCCCTGAGGACAAATGATGACTGTTGAAATGTGACCAGCGAGGTGAAGGAAACATGGAGGGAAATCCAAAATACAGAAGACAGAACAACGACCAGGGCTCAGCAGACAGTCCAGGGGACGTATAGTTTTTCTCTGTTAAAAATAGTCAAACTATCGCCATTGATTCTTGCTCAACAGTTATGTTTATTTACTCTGAACCCACATTTGATCTAGGGAGATTTTGCAAGATTTCATGTCTGACATCTGAATGTTTGTGAGTGAGATCTGTTGTGTGTTGGCTTTTGTCATATGGCTGTACACCGCCACACACTGTAGGACAGAGCACCATGTGTGGGGGGGTCTCAGTCTTGGAAAATCAGCTGACAATTTTAAAATCATGCGAATCAGGCATTAGACCACAACCATACAATTAGACAACCGTACAGTTAGAGAACCACCATATGCTAGCTGAAAGTAGCAAAAGGCAGGCTAAAAGCTAAATGTAACCAAAGGCTAGCTAAAACCTACCGTATAGTAGCTAAAAGTAGCAAAACTACATCTATTCATCCATCCAAATGCTTCTTTTCAGAGTCACTGGTGCCCATATCCAGCAGTCACAGTGCGAGGGGCGGGGTACACCCTGGACAGGTTGCATAGAGACAAATGACCATTCACTCGCTCACTCAAACCTAGGGACAATTTAGAGTTATTAATTACAGTCATGTTTCTGTGAGGAAACCCACGACTGCACAGAAAGAACAGATAGGTCCCGGCCAGGATTCAACCTTCTTGCTGAGAGGCAACAGCTCTACCGACTGAGCCACCGTGCAGCCCTTGTAAATTAGCACAACCTTAGCTAAAATGAGCAAAACTGGAGGTAAGTGATTAAGAAAACCATAGCTAAAAGCTAAACTCAGCTAAACAGTTAAAACTAAATGTACCAAAACTGTATCTAAAATTTCTAAAATCATAAGTAAAAGGTAAAACTGCCGGCAGTAGCTAGCAGAATGGCCGCTGAAAGTGGCAAAAGAAAACAAAAACTGAGCCAGTAGCTAAAGCAGATTTCAAAGAGAACAATATTTTTGAAGGAACAGAAGAGATCTCAGTGTGTTTCTATGGGAAAAATATTTACGGAATCAAATAGTTTGAAAAATTTTAGCTCATTCAGGAGATGGGTCGCCTCCTGAATGAGCTAAATATTAGATATATGAATAGGCAAATTAACTGATAGGCAGAATAAATAACAAAACAATAGTGCTGACTCAGCATAAACTATTTTAAATCTAAACAATATTTAATTAATCTGGACCAGGGAACAATTTTTTTCTGCTTTACAAGGAAAATTAGTTAGTTTGAAACATTGAAACATGTCAGTGGATTTTCAGTATAACAAAAGATCCATTTCAGACCAGAACCAGGACACCTTGATCAAAGCCTAAGTTCTGAAACCTCCTGTTCTGTTCAGGGTTATCAATCATATTTCTTATTTTTGGTTTATTCCTGGCAACTCAGATATTTTTTTTACATTTAGTCCTGAATTATATTAACATTGAACAAGTTTTGACATCAACTGTAGTTTAAGATTCAGCAAAGAGATAATAAAAAGTAAATATTTCTGTTTCCTGTCAGTAAAAAAAACTAAATTTTCTTACCCAGAAGATGAAGGAGTAAAACAGCAGGAGCGTCTTCAGACAGAAGATTACTGGTTTAGTTTCCATCCTTCTGGGAGCCATCATCCATCTGACTCAAACTGGGCTCCTTCCTCCTTTTCCTCTGTCTTTAAACTGGCTGAGGACATTTTCTGAACGGTCAAACTGCGCCCTCTGCTGGTTAAACCTTGAACTGCACCAACTTCAACAATAAAAACAATTTCAAAGAGTTTTAGAACCATTAAAGTTAACTTTAAATGTCATTTATCCTGGACAAAAATGATTATTTCATAAAATATTTCAAATTATTAGTTTATTTAAACAGCAAATAAAATGTACCACGGAGTTCAATTTTAGCTCCACTTTGACAATTACCTGCATATATTTAAACTCTGGTAATAAACCATGAATGAAAGATATTTTCAAAACGTTCTGACACTGTTCAGTAAACCAGTCCACTTCCTCCGTCTGACTCCAGCTCAGCTTCAATGAAAGTGTCTGATACACCCGAACATGTGAGAATATTTCCAGTAACTGGGTGGGGGTGGGCCGGACGTCACTTTGGTGTAAATTGTGTGGTCAGAGTGTGAGGTATGACAGTCACATGATGGTGCTCCTGATGTCTGCTGACAAACATTTACTTCGGATCATTTCTGGGTTTCCCTTTAGTCTGAAAACATTTAAATTCATTTATCCAGCTAAAGAATGTGCAGAAAACCCCTCAGCTGATGTAGCTACAATACCCCTAAAAACATATGAAATGTAGATCAAAACAGACGATAATCAGTTACAAACCTCTTAACTTATTTTTAATTCACAACACTGACTGATTCTCTTAAAACACCAGATGAGCAGGAGCAAAACCTGTCTAAAAATAGTGGAACAATTTCAAAATAACGTTCCTCTACAGAAAATTAAGAAGACTTAGATTATAACAGATTTGAAGAATCTGGAGAAATCTCCAATCTGAAATCTGAACATAAATATCGGATGGCCATGATCTTTGGGCTCTCAGTGGCCACTGCATTAAAAACAGGTCTGACTTTGTTCTGGACATGGGCTCAGAAATACTTCTACAAGGCTTCCCTGCTAAAAGTAGCAAAACACCAGCTAAAGGCCAAAAGATAATCTAGTAATTTCATGCCGTGCCCCTCTTTTTCAGACATGACTGCATGAACTCAGGAAAACTTTGTCAAAGCTAAAAGCAGCAACACATTAGCTAAAGGTCAAAAGATAATCAGCTAATTTCATACCGTGCTTCTCTTTTGGTGGAGAAAATTTTCTAGACTTTATAAATAAATTCCATTCTGAGCACAAAACTCTAATAAACATACATTTATAAGAGCTCAATATTAGCTCTGTATTAATGGCTGCAATAATTTAGGGATTCAGGCATGGGCTACGTAAAAGATGGAAGGGTCCACAATGTTTTTTTGATACTACCAGATGGCTATATAGTACACACGTACCTAAATGTAATAAAACTGTTATTTTTAAATGTTTGTGTGTGTCCTGATGAAATATGCAAGAATTCACATTTTGCAATGTTGGATCTTAAAATTGTAAGTAGAGTTTCGAAATGCAAAGAGAAGAAATGAGAGAGAGAAAAAAAATATCTGAGTAAGCATTTTATTGCAAACAAGTATTAAACTGAAATAGACTCTTCATCAGCTGATCAAAAGTTTAAGACCGTATTTAAAAAAAAAAAAAAAAAACTGTAATGGATTGAAGTATGTTTCTTTTGGACCTAAAACACCCAGGAAACACAGAATGAAATAATTACAGACTTTATTAGAAAATGGAAATGATCTCTGCTCCTTGAAGTAGGACCTCTGGTAAAGTATGAAGGTCTAGCAGAGAGATGGGTGTGACAACGATCCAATACAGATCAGGGATCTGTTAATAGTTTATCTGAGTGTGAGGAGAAAAGGTCCAAAGGAGATTATGGGGCAAAACGGGAAATGTGGTCAAAAGACAGTCGTGGGTTCGTAAATCCACTGACAGAAATGAAATGGCAGAAAAAGGTCAGGAATCAGGTGTGGGTCAACAGGGAGCAGGCAAAGAGCAGGTGTTAGATGTTAGGTTAGAGGAAGTGTTGCTCCAAGTGCTGAAGATGGCTTCATGGAGGGCCTCCACTGTCTAGAACTGGTGTCCATTTTTATAAACCATCTAACCCCAAATGTTTTCAAATGGATTTAGATCAGGGGAACCTCAGGATGGTCCAAAAGACTGATGTTATTTCATTAGAAGAAGTCATTAGTCAGGTGGGCATTGTGAACTAAAACCCATCATTACACCACAGACAGTAGCACTGCTGTTTGACCCCTCTGCACAACCTGAAGCTCCAATGTTTCTTTGAAAGAAAAAAGCCCCCCAGATCATGATGGCACCCAGGATCATCAAGGTTTCATTTTTTCTTATCAGATAATTAAACTTCCTGCCACCTTTCAGTGTCCCATGTTTGGTGCTTTAATGCAAACTCCTAATGAGCAGTTTTGTGCCGTTGGAGACGAGGTCTTTGAAGATGTTTTCTGTTCTTAACCCTTCTCTCACAGAGGCTGTCTGATGGTTATGGGTCTTCAGTTGCACCAGTGACAAGCTTAATTTGGGCAGAGGACTGTCCCATGCCTTGACGAACAGCCAATTGGATCCTCCGGCTCAGGAGCAGTGAAATTGTTTTAGGTCTACCCCTTGACTTTTTTATTCCATAACCCTCAGGAACTTTTATGTTCTGTAGTTGACTGTCCTACTGTGTCCAACCTCATCAGCAATGGCACGCTGCGAGAGGCCTTGCTTTTATGCAGCTCAACAATTTGACCTCGTTCAAAGAGAGAAACATCAGGAGGTCATGACACTGTGGATACCTGACACTGAATCCACATTTAATTTTTTTTAAATGCTGTGATCTTAAACTTTTGATCAGCTGATGAACAGCCTATTTTAGTTTAATATTTGTTTGCAATAAAATGTTTACTCAATTTTTTTTCTCTTCCAGTTTTTCTTTTTACCTTTTGAAGCTCTTCTTAGAACTACTTACACACACACACACACACACATATGTAACTTAACAAATTTCCAGCTCAAATGCTGGTATACCAATTGTACTCTTGTCTAATAAATATAATTGCAAAATGTTTGAAAGAAACAAAAAAATAAACAGTTTCTTACTTTAGTGAGCTGAAGTTGAACAGTATACAATGAGTGCAGAGTCCTGGCACGTGCATTGGAGATGCCATCTAGTGGCACACTTTCTCATTACAACCAATTCAGTGCCATTAAGACATTTTTATATATTTTTGTTTAAAAG